>CAUYPK010092811.1:0-149037 GCA_963574355.1 Loris lydekkerianus | reverse complement strand
TTTAAATACTGGCTAGCAGCCTACCCTAAGACGCTACGTGTGCCCAGCGGATTGGATGTAACTATGCGGAAGCTAATGGAGGTTGCAAGCAATACCCAATAAGGACTTGTTTACTGTAAGGAGCACTCACCCTCGAGGGGGCGGAAGGCGGAAGCCAGCGCCATCTTTGAGGCACGGCACACTGCAGCTCTCTACAGTGGAAGAGGGTGGTTTCAGGTAGAGCAAAGAACCAAAAGGAGGTTGAAGGTGGAGGGGTTTCCATTCAGGTCTCTGCTAAAATAACACCTCTGAGAGCACACCAGCCAGCAAGCTGACCCAGCCTCACCTCCACTCTTGACCTGCTCAGTTTTTCTACTTATCACTCCCTAGAGTTGTGTTATATACTTTTCATCTATTGATTCAGTTGTCAATTCATCCGCTCCTTACGGATTAACTATTCTGCCAAGCCTAGTCTAGGCACTGGGATTACAGTACTAAATTAAACAAACCAAGTGCCCCCTCTTATGGATACACTTATACTAAAAAGAAAATTGTCCTCTATGTGCAGTTTCAATTTGCATGACAGTCTGTATTTTACCCTGGGATTCTAGATCAGTGACCCCCATCCCCCTCAAAGATAGAGACAAGGTCCTCACAATGACCTTGTGTGACCCGGTACTTCAATGTCATCCACCATTTCTCACCACCTCCTCCTCCTCCCAGCCCACTGGCCTCCTCACTGCCCCTTGAACACACTGGCACCTTTCTGCACATGGCCTTGGTACTTGCTGTTTGTACCACCTGGAACACTCTTTCCTCCCAGATTGCCACATGTGTTTCTCCTGTATGTCCTAAAGCTCTCTGTTCAAATGTTCTGTATAAAATTGCCACTTTCTGCATGCTATCTTTCCCCACCTCCTCACCTGCATTATTTTATTTTATTTATTATTATTATTTTTTTTTTTTGCAGTTTCTGGTCGGGGCTGGGTTCGAACTCGCCATCTCCAGCATGTGAGACCAGCACCCTACTCCTCTAAGCCACAGGCACTGCCCACCTGCATTATTTTTTTTCTCTAGAGAACTTATCATTGTCTGAAAGACATGGCTCATGGCCAGTCATTCTCAAAACCCCAGGCAGGTAAAGGAGAATGGCTGACCATAAGTGATGTCTGTCAGGGAGTGTGGAAATGGGCCATTATGGGCTGGTGGGTCAGCAGCTCAGCCATGCTGTCAAGGGCCAAGTTCTTTCCTCTCTGCATTCCATCATCCTCTGAGCTGGCCTCATCACATCCAGAGCCTTCATTGTCCAAAATAAGAAGACAGGGGCCCCTTCCTGAAGCTCTGACAATCAAGGATGCTTTCCCATAGCCACCCTCTACCCCACACTTCTATTAAGTTGCCAGTGAGAAGTGGGGCATGTTCCACTCCCCCCCCCCCCGGTCACCTGAAGGGGTATCAAGTCACACTCAGACTGGCCAGCCCCACCCTGGGCTTGAGGGCCTGCTGCTCCTCAAGATCCTGGCTTAGGGGAAAGGGGAGAAGTTGGCATGTCCAGGCTTCCTACAGCCACCTGACTACACACCCTGCCTGTCCATGCTGCCCACACACCACTGGGACAGAAAATTTGCAACTCGCTGCTCAGGGGTCTTCACTGCCAGGCATGGCACTGGACACCAGGTCCTGGCTACCACCTGTGACCACAGAGGCTCCCAGGTCAGACAGTGCTGACTCACTTCTAACTCCCATGCAGGGCTACCATTGCCCTCTGGCTGCACATTTGCCACATAGGAGAGGACCCCTGTTCTTCACCCTTGGCTGAGGTCTTCAGCCATGGTAACCCTCCCTACCTCCCACTCCTTCCCCTTCTCCTTGGCCCAGAAAAGAAGAAATGACCCATCTGAGTGGTAAGCTTGAGAGGAGGCAGCAAGTCCCAGGGTCTCAGCCTCTTCTCTCTCTGTGGAGACACCATTTCTGCCCCACCCATAAGCCTCTGGCCCCTGCAGGTAGGTCTGGCAAGGGAAGGACCGGCAAGCCCACATGGCCACCACGACTCCCACACCATGGTCACCAGCCTAGTGTCATCAGTAACAAATGCAATGTGCCCAACCCTTTCTGTCTGGGCCCAGCATCCCTCTCTTAATTGGCTGTAAACCTAGGAAAGGAAGAAAGTGTTGCCCTCTCACCCCTTAGTATAAGCAGGATAAAGACTAAATGGCTATAACAAAGTGGCCAAGGGAAAGTGGCTGCATGAGACAGAAGTGTGCCCCTCACATAGTTGAGGCTGGAAGCAGGCTGCGCTCCACACATGCTTCAGGGGCCCAGACTGGCATATTGGAGGCTGGGCCATGGCCATTCCCACTTCAACCTGCAGGAAGAGAAGGACAGAATAGAGGAACAAATGCCCAGTGTGGTAAGGCCATGGCCTATAGGTGGCACATAGCACTTAACTCCAAACCCAGCACTGTGGCCACAGCTGCTGATGAGGACAAAGTGTGGTGACTCTGCTTCCCGGACCTCAGATCCCTCAGGCTGATTCACTGGCTCTGGTGGTCACTGTCTCCTGTCACATGGCAGGATGGCCAGTGCTCTCCACTATGCACTGCTGGGCTGTGCTAAGTATCAGGAAGAGCGTGCTCATTCCTGGGCAATGTGACTGTGAGACGGGGCTCCTCAGCCCTGCTTCACAGGACCTTTCCTGATTAGCCTGGGGCCAGGGCTGAGCTTTAATCTCTCCGTCCAGGCACCAGAGCCAGGCCTCTGCCTCACCTGCTGAACAGAAGGTGCTGACGATAGTTGGAGCATTGGATGGATAAACACATCCTCTCTCAGGCTGATACTCCAGAGCTTTACACCTGCTAAAAAGGCCATCCCTGGAGGCATCACATCACCAGACTTCAGGTTATACTACAAGTCTATGGTGATCAAAACAGCATGATACTGGCACCAAAATAGAGACTCAGATCTATGGGATAGGATAGAGAATCTAGAGATGAACCCAGCCACATACCACCATTTAATCTTCAACAAACCTAACAAAAACATGCACTGAGGAAAAGAATCCCTATTTAACAAATGGTGCTGGGAGAACTTGTTATCCACATGCAGAAGACTGAAACTGGACCCACACCTCTCACCATTGACAAAAATTGATTCTGGGTAAAATAATTAAATTTAAGGCATGAAACAATAAAAATTCTAGAAAAGAGGGTGAAATGCTTGAAAATATTGGCCTGGGAATAAACTTTATGAGGAAGATCCCCTGCCAACTGCAGCAACACCAAAAATAAATAACTAGGATTTGATCAAGCTAAAAAGTTTTTGCACAGATAAGGGTACCACAGCCAAAGCAAACAGACAGCCTTCAGAATGGGAGAATATTTTTGCATGTTATGAATCTGACAAAGTTCTAATAACTAGAATCTACAGAGAACTCAAATTAGACAATAAGAAAAGAGTAAACAATCCCCTCTGTAAGTGGGCAAGAAACTTGAACAGAAACTTTGCTAAAGATGACAGATTAATGGCCAACAAACACATGAAAAAATGATCATTGTGCTTAATCATCAGAGAAATGCAATCAAAACCACTCTGAGATATCACCTACCCCAGTGAGAATAACCCACATCACAAAGTCCCAAAGCTGCAGATGCTGGTGTGGATATGCAGAGAAGGGAACACTTTATACTGCTCGTGGGATTGCAAACTAATACAACTTTTATGGAAAGAAGTATGGAGAATCCTCAAGGAACTAAAAGTAGGCCTTCTATTTGATCCTGCAATTCAATTACTAGGTGTCTACTCAGAAGAACATAAATCATTTTACCACAGAGATATTTGCACCAGAATGTTTATTGCAGCTCAATTCATAATTTCCAAGTCATGGAATCAACCCAAATGCACATCAACCCATGAATAGATTAACAAATTGTGGTATATGTATACCATGGAATACTATGCAGCCATAAAAAGATGGAGACTTTATATCTGCAATGTTTTCTTGTATGAATTGAAGCACATTCTTAGTAAAGTATCATAAGAATGGAAAAATAAATACCCAGTGTACTCAATACTAATATGAAATGAATATACAAATAATTATATGCTCATATGAATAATAAAACACAAATATAGTCTAGTACAGGGGTAGAGGAAGGCGGGAGAGGGAGGTAGAGAACATTTGGCAGAGGAGGGAGGGCATAAGGCAGGATCTCACCCGATGTGCACATTTGGAGGGTGTATAACACTCCGCCTGGGTGAGGGGCTCTTTTATAACTGGAACTTTATTTGAAAGTGAGAACAATGTAATCTAAAAATGTGTACCCTCATATTAATTTGAAACAAAAAAATATTTAAAAAATAAAATAAAAGAATTGGTGGGACCACACCTATGGTGTATCTTACAAGGGTACATGTGAAACTTACTAAACGTAGAATGCAAATGTCTCAACATAATAACTAAGAAAATGCCAGGAAGGCAATCTTAACCAGGTTGATGAAAATATGTCAAATGGTATATAAAACCAGTGTATGGTGCCCCATGATTGCATTAATGTACATAGCTATGATTTAATAATAAAAAAATAAAATAAAAAATGCTGTCCCTGGGCGGGAACATTCTGGGGTACGGCCAGCAAGAAGCAATACCTAAGTTGAGAAAGTACAGTAAAGAAAAGCACCAAACGGCCGCTCAGAGAAATTCCCATTGTTCTTTGTTTCCTTTGTTCTGAAGAGACTTGCTGCAGAAGCAACCTTGGGTTTTTTTTTTTGTATCTCTACATGTTTGGTTTCTTTAATCCCCTCTTTGAAGTTTCTGCTGGGATCTAAGTCAGGAAGACAGATGGATGAGGGGCTGTGCGTGCTTCATGGCAGAAGGTGTGCACAGCCAGCCTGAGAGGGCAGGTTCACCCCAATGGGCGGGAGTTTTGATCACAGCAGCCCAGAGGAACCAGCAATTTACAGGTTACAGGCTGAGATTTCTGGTCCTCTACTAAGGAAGACAAAGCTGTTCTCTTGTAGGATCACTACGAGCTTCACTAATGAGTCCTGTGCCTCAGTTTCCCCTCTTACAGAAGGTCAGGCACCAATTCACCCTGTAGAATTGTTGTGAAGAAAATGAAAACAGGTGTTAGGTAACTAGAATTTCCTAGGATCCACGTGAGGGCTGCCTCATTCCTTTGGTCCTCTTATCCTATCTGTCCTATCTGATCCCATCTTTTACATCACTGATCTATCAAGGCAGCTCAGGTTTTGGGCTGAATGATGTCACCTTCTGAGTTACCATCTGAGAACAGTCACAGAGAGCACAGTGTTAGGAGCACCCTGAGAAGGCTGTGAATACAGGGCCCTGCCTTGTGATAGGGTAGTGTCCTTTAACAGACTCTAAAAACCTCTCTCTTGCAAGGGACTTGTCTTAGTGGGCAGGTAGGAAGGCTGGGAAGAAAGGGGAATTTGAAGGAAAGGCTTTTGTCCTCCTGAGTATCCTGAGTGGCAGAGATGGAGCATCATGTGCTGCTGAGTGAAAGGCAGCATTGCCCTGTGTTTAGAGAACTCTGACCCTGGAAAGGGGAAGAAGAGAGGGAGATGGGAGGAGGGAGGATGTCCCTGAAGCACAGCCTCATGACAAATGGCAGCCTCCTGGCTCTCCTTCAAGGAAGGACGTTGCTTCTCTGGCCCAGGCCCTGGCACTGGCAGAAAAACACACAAGGCCCTCTCCCCCCAGTCAGGCTGTGGGTCCAGAAAGCCTCACAATGAGCAGGAGTAGGAAACTGGGGAGACTAAGGGAAGGAGAGAGCTGAAACGTCCTGCTCATCCTCGGCATGCTTGTCCTGAGTGGCCAGGTGCGGCTCTCTGGCTGCTGTGAAAGGCCATCTTTACCGCCCCAGAAAGCCAACATTTTGTACCTTATCAGGACAGCTTTTCTTTTTAACTGTTCTGCAGGGAGAGTTGAGTCACTTCCTCTGTGAGGTCTGAGCACTGTACCTTGAGTGTCCTGCCCCGAGTAGCATCTGGATTTAAAGTGCCCAGTCAGGCTCCCCATTCTCCCAGTCCTTCTCCCCAGCCCAGTGGCCCTCCAGGTCGAGAGAAGCCACAGCAAGGCCAGCCTGTCAGTCCAATACCAGACTCCTTAGACTGCATATCAGAACCACCAAGGGGATGTTCGCAGCCTGGGACCAGGCCACCCCCCAGACCAGCGCTCCCCAGCTCGAGCGACCTTTTCAGGTACAGATGCCTGAGGACAGGGACTAGACCACTGGGCAGACACCACCACTTAGTGTATGCCCCTCCTGAGGAGTTAGCTGACTGCCAAGGTCACACAGTTATCAGAGAGAAGAGCCAATGTATCTCAATTGATCCCACGATCTAAGCTTTTAACCATTTTGCCTCAAATTTTCCACATTTTTTTACTGATATCCAAGGACCTGAACCTGCCTATTCTCCAAAACTGGTTCTCCAAAAATAATCACACAAGTTTTCCAAAAGCTTATTTGCTCTTATCAAGTCACCAGAAATGTCCACAAACCATCTGAAGAGGTTATAGCCATAGTGGCACATAGTTGGTTTGAACACATTTTGAAGCTTTTTCCTTGCCAGGCTTGCACAGACACACACGGCCTGTTGATAGGAAGGTAAGAGCATTCTGCTCCTGCTGCTGCCTCCACACCACACCTGTGCCCTGCTGCCATCTGCACTGCACACACACCTGCCCACCCACAAGCTCTTGGCCACACTAAGAAAGGGAGAGAGAGAGAGACATCTAAGCAGAGTAACAGAGAGAAGCCACTCCAGCCAGCTGTCCTAGACCTATCAGAGCTACTTTTCCATCCATTTGAGGAAAAGTAGTCAGTTCTTCACCAAACTGATTTTTTTTTTTATTAAATCATAGCTGTGTACATTAACACATTCATGGGGTACAATATGCTGGTTTTATATACAATTTGAATACTTTTGTCAAACTGGTTAACATACCCTTTGCCGCACTTTCTTAACTATTGTGTTTAGGCATTTATATTCTACACTTAGTAGATTTGACATGTACTCTTGTAAAATGAACTATAGGTGTGGTCCCACCAATTACCCTCCCTCCACCCATCCTCCCCTCTCTCCTCTCCTTCCCTCCTCTTTCCCCTTCATCTTGAGCTGTAGTTGGGTTATAGCTTTCATATGAAAGCTTTTTCTTCTATTTTTGAGATACTTTACTGAGAATATGTTCCAGCTTCATCCATGTAAACATTAAAGAGGTAAAGTCTCCATCTTTTTTTAAGGCTGCATAATATTCCATGATGTACATATACCACAATGTATTAATCCATCTGTGGCTCGATGGGCACCTGGTCTTCTTCCATGACTTAGCAATTCATAGAGTTGGGCTGCAATAAATATTCTGGTGCAAATATCTTTGTTATAAGTGATTTTGGGTCCTCTGGATATATACCTAGTAGAGGAATTACAGGATCAAATGGCAGGTCTATTTTTAGATCCCTAAGTGATCTCCAAACTTCGTTTTAAAAGGAATGTATTAGCTTACAATCCTACCAGCAGTGCAGAAGTGTTCCCTTTTCTCCACATTCATACCAACATCTATAGTTTGGGGATTTTGTGATATGCGCTAATCTTACTGGAGTTAGATGATATCTCAAAGTGGTTTTGATTTGCATTTCTCTGATGATTAAGGATGATGAGCATTTTTTCATGTGTGTGTAGGCTGTGCACCTGTCTTCCCCAGAAAAGTTTCTAATCAAATCTCTTGCTCACAATGAGATGGGATCACTTGTTCTTTTCCTGCTAATACATTTGAGTTCTCTATGGATTCTGGTTATCAAACCTTTGTCAGAAAAATACTCAAAAAATATCTTCTCCCATTCTGAGGGCTGTCTGCTTGCTTTACATACCATATTCTTGGCTGTGCAGAAGCTTTTTAGTTTGATCAGGTCCCAGTAATGTATTTTTGGTGTTGCTTCAATTGCCCGGGGGGTCCTCCTCATAAAATATTCTCCTAGGCCAATTTCTTAAAGTGTTATTTCTGCACTCTCTTCTAGTATTTTTATAGTTCCATGTCTTAAATTTAAATATTTTATATTGAGAATCAATTTTTGTTAATGATGAAAGGTGGGGTCCACTTTCACTCTTCTATAGATCACCAACCAGTTCACCCAGCACCATTTGTTAAACAGAGAGTCTTTCCTCCATTGAATGTTTTTGATACACTTATCAAAGATCAAATGACAACAAGTAGCTGGTTTCATCTCTTTGTTCTCTATTCTGTTCCATACATCTACCTTTCTGTTTTTGTGCCAGTACCATGCTGTTTTGATCACTATTGATTTATAGTATAGTCTGATGTCTGGTAGCATGATTCCTCCTGATTTGTTTTTATTTCTGAGTAATGTCCTGGCTAATCAAGGTTTTTTTCTGAATTTATATAAAATAAAGTATTACTTTTTTTCAAGGTCTTTAAAGTATGACAGTGGTGTTTTAATAAGTATTGCATTAAAATTGTATATTGCTTTGGGTAGTATGAACATTTTAACAATGTTATTTCTTCCCAGCCATGAGCATGGTATGTTTTTCCATTTGTTAACATCTTCAGCAATTTCTTTTCTCAGAGTTTCATAGTTCTCTTTATAGAGATCTTTTGTGTCCTTTGTTAGATAAACACCCAAATATTTCATCTTCTTCTGACACTACTGTGAATGAAATAGAGTCCTTGGCTGTTTTTTCAGCATGACTATTATTGATATATATAAATGCTAGTGATTTGTGAGTATTGATTTTGTATCCTGTCTGGCTAGGTCTTGGAAGGTGGAAGGCTTCCAAGTATTGGTCTATTTCCCTCAGATTTTCATATTTCTGAGAATAAAATCTCTTGTGATATTCATTAAGGATTTTTTGAATTTCCAAGGAGTCTCTTGTTATTTCATCTTTACCATTTCTGATTGATGAAATTAGAGATTTTACTATTTTTTTCCTGGTTAGGTTAACCTAATCCTGTGACACTGCTGTATTTTTTTGATCACTTCTAAGAGTTACGTAGTTGAGTCCCTGGGGTTTTCCAGGTATACAATCATATCATCTGCAAAGAGTGAAAGTTTGATCTCTTCTGACCCTATATGGATACCCTTGATCTAAAACTTATATTACAATGTTAAAAAGCAGTGGAGACAGTGGGCAACCTTGCCTGGTTCCTGATCTGAGTGGAAATGATTTCAATTTCATTCCATTCAATACGATATTGGCTGTGGGTTTGCTGTAGATGGCCTCTATCAGTTTAAGAAATGTCCCTTCTATACCAATTTTATTAAGTGTTCTGATCATGAAAGGATGCTGGATATTCTTAAAAGCTTTTTCTGCATCAATTGAGAGAATCATATGGTCTTTGTTTTTTAATTTGTTTATGTGTTGTATTGTATTTATAGATTTATGTATATTGAACCAGCCTTGAGACCCTGGGATAATTTGTTTGATGTGTTGCTGGATTCTGTTTGCTAGGATCTTATTATTTTTGCATCAATATTCATTAGTGATATTGGTCTATAGTTTTCTTTTCTTTGTTGGGTCTTTTCCTAATTTGGGGATCAGGGTGATGTTTGCTTCATAGAATGTGTTGGAAAGTATTTCCTCTTTTCCTGTGTTTTGGAAAAGGTTAAGTAATATAGGTGCTAGTTCCTGTTTAAAGGTTTGGTAGAATTCTGACGTGAAGCCATCTGGTCCCTGTCTTTTTCTTTTGGGGGAGATTTTGTATAGTTGATGCTATTTCAGAAATTGATATAGGCCTGTTCAACATTTCCACTTCTTTCTGGCTAGGTCTTGGAAGGTGGCAGGCTTCCAAGTATTGGTCTATTTCCCTCAGATTTTCATATTTCTGAGAATAAAATCTCTCGTGATATTCATTAAGGATTTTTTGAATTTCCAAGGAGTCTCTTGTTATTTCATCTTTGCCATTTCTGATTGATGAAATTAGAGAGTTTACTATTTTTTTCCTGGTTCGGTTAACCAAAGGTTTATCTATTTTATTGACCTTTTCACAAAACCAGCTTTTTGATGTATCAATCTGTTGTATAATCCTTTTGTTTTCAATTTCATTTAATTCTGCTCTAATTTTGGTTATTTCTTTTCTTCTGCTGGGTTTTGGGTTGGAATGTTCTTACTTTTCCAGTTGCTTGAGATGTTCCATTACGTTGTTGACTTCCTCTCTTTCTGTTCTCTTGAAGAAGGCTTGCAATGCTATAAATTTCCCTCTTAGGACAGCCTTTGTGGTATCCCACAGGTTCTGGCAATTCTTGTCTTCATTATCATTTTGTTCCAAAAATTTGGTAATTTCCTTCTTAATCTCATCTATGACCCAGCTATCATTCAGCATGAGGTTATTTAGTTTCCATGTCTTTGTGTGAGTATGCAGATTCCTGTTGTTACTGAGTTCAACTTTTATTCCATGATGGTCTGAGAAGATACAAGGAATAATTTCTATTCTTTTAAATTTGCTGAGGTTAGATTTGTGACCTAAGATGTGATCAATTTTGGAGGATGATCCATGGGCTGATGAGAAGAATGTGTATTCAGATTTGTTAGGATGAAATGTTCTATAGATGTCTGTTAAATCCAATTGTTGAATGGTTGATTTTAAGTCAAAATCTCTTTGTTTGGTTTCTTTCCCAGCATCATATTTATGCCATGTGCTAACCCATTGCACCACTGGAGCTCTGTGTTTGGTTTCTTATTAGATGATCTATCCAACACTGTCAAAAGGGTGTTAAAATCTCCAACTATTAGGGTGCTGGAGGAAATCAAGTTGATCATGTCTGTTAGAGTTTCTCTTATAAATTGGGGTGCATTCTGGTTGGGTGCATAAGATTGATAATTGAAATTTCATCATGTTGAGTGTTTCCCTTAACAAATATGAAGTGACCACCCTTATCTTTCATTACTTTGTTGGTTTAAAGCCTATTTTATCTGCGAATAAAATTGCAACACCTGCTTTTTTCTGATTGCCATTTGCCTGAAATGTAGATGACCATCCCTTCACCCTGAGTTTACATTTTTCCTTTAGGTAAGATGAGATTCGTATATGCAGCAGATATCTAGCCTGAGTTTTTGTATCCAGTCAGCCAGCCTGTACCTCTTTAGAGAACAACTTAAGGCATTCACATTAATTGAGAATACTAATAAGCCTGATAGTATTTTGGGTGTCAAGTTTTTCAAAAGTCCAGGGGACATTTTTAATCCTTTCACTACTGTGGAAGTTGGAATTTGATCAAAAGTTTCTGAGTAAGTTTACTTTGGTGGTAGAGCATTGTGCTGGCCATTGTGGAGGATAGATCTGAGAATATTCTGGAGAGCTGGTTTCATTATGGCAAATTTCTTCAACTTGTGAATATCATTAAAGTGTTTAATTTCTCCATCATAAATGAAACTCAGTTTAGCTGGATACAGAATCCTGAGCTGAAAGTTGTTTTCTTTTAAGAGGTTAAAGGTAGATGACCATCCTCTTCTGGCTTGAAAAGTTTCTTCTGCAGAGAGATATGCAGTCATTCTCATATTCTTCCCTTTGTATGTTATGGTTTTCTTATGTGTTGCTGCTTGCAGAATTTTCTCCTTCATATTGATTTTGGTGAAGTTAATTACAATGTGTCTGGGAGATGGTTTATTTGCATTGAGTCATGCTGAGGTTCTGAAACTGTCTGCTATCTGAATTTCAGAATCTCTTGCCATGTTTGGGAAGTTCTCCTTGATTATCTCTTGGAGTAGAGCATCTGGAGCATTCAAAACAACTTCGTTGTCTTCGAGAATTCCTATGAGGTGAAACTCTAAGAAAAGAAATAGCTGAAAATGTTAACAATCCCTATTAAAGCTCCATTGTCATACTTTAAAGATCTCAAAAAAAAAAAAAAAAAAACTTCATTTTATATGGAATCAGAAAAAAAACTTGAATAGGCAAGACATTACTCAGAAATAAAAACAAAGCAGGGGGAATTACCAGACCTCAGACTATACTAAAAATTGATAGTGATCAAAACAATATGGTACTGGCACAAAAACAGAGACGTAGATGTATGGAACAGAATAGAGAACCAAGACATGAACCCAGCTACTTACCATTATTTGATCTTTGACAAGCCAATTAAAACATTCAATGGGGAAAAGATTCCCTATTTAACAAATTGTGCTAGGTGAATTGGCTGGCAAACTGTAGAAGACTGAAACTGGACCCACACCTTTCACCATTAACTAAGATAGACTCTCACTGGATTAAAGACTTAAACTTAAGACATGAAACTATAAAAATACTAGAAGAAAGTGCAGGGAAAACTCTTGAAGAAATTGGTCTGGGTGAATATTTTATAAGGAGGACCCACCAGGCAATTGAAGCAGCTTCAAAAATGCACTACTGGGGCTTGATCAAACTAAAAATCTTCTGCACAGCCAAGAACACAGTAGGTAAAGCAAGCAGACAGCCCTCAGAATGTGAGAAGATATTTGCAGGTTATTTCTTCAACAAAGGTTTAATAAACAGAGTCCACAGAGAACTCAAACATATTAGCAAGAAAAGAACAAATGATCCCATCTCAGGCTGGGCAAGGGACTTGAACAGAAACTTCTCTGAAGAAGACAGGCTCATAGCCTACAGACATATGAAAAAATGCTCATCATCCTTAATCATGAGAGCAATGCAAATAAGAACTACTTTGAGATATCATCTAACTCCAGTAAGATTAGCCCATATCACAAAATTCCAAGACCAGAGATGATGGCATGGATGTGGAGAACACATCTACACTGCTGATGGGAATGTAAATTAATACGTTCCTTTTGGAAAAATGTTTGGAGAACACTTAGAGATCTAAAAATAGACCTGCCATTTGATCCTACAATTCCTCTACTAGGTATATACCCAGAAGACCAAAAATCACATTATAACAAAGATATTTGTACCAGAATATTTACTGCAGCCCAATTCATAATTGCTAAGTCATGTAAAAAGCCCAAGTGCCCATCAATCCATGAATGGATTAATAAATTGTGGTATATATACACCATGGAATATTATGCAGCCTTAAAAAAAGATGGAGACTTTACCTCTTTCACGTTTACATGGATGGAGCTGGAACATATTCTTCTTAGAAAAGTATCTCAAGAATGGAAGAAAAAGTATCAAATGTACTCATTCCTACTCTGAAACCAATTTATTAGCTTTCATATGAAAGCTATGACCCAATTATAACCTAAGAATATGGGGAAGGGGGTGAGGGAGGGGAGGGGAGGAGGAAGGATGGGCAGAGGGATGGTTATTGTTGGGATCACACTTACAGTGCATCTTACAAGAGTACATGTGAAACTGACTAACTGTAGAATGCAAATGTGCCAACATAATGACTAAGAAAATGCCAGGAAGGCTATCTTAACCAGTGTAATGAAAATATGTCAAATGGTATATAAAACCGGTGTATGGTGCCCCATGATTGCATTAATGTACACCGCTATGATTTAATAATAAAATTTTTAAAAAAAGAATTCTTATGAGGCGAATGTTTGTTTGTTTTTCTTAATTGTCCCACAGCTCTCTGAGAGAATGATCTCCTTTGAGCATGTGGGGGCATTTAAAAGCTTTGTCTTCAATGTCAGAAATCCTTTCTTCTACTTGCTCCATTCTGTTACTGAGGAATTCTACTCATATCTTGAGCAGATGAATGAGGAATTTCTCATATCTTGGGGGGCTGCAAATTCTTTTCTCAATGTGTCAAAATCTTTGGTGGTTTTGTCTTTGAATTTGTTGAATTCTTGAGACAACTTCTGAATTATTCCTAGAATTTCTAATTCCAACTTTACTTCCATTCTGTTAATCTTATTTGCCATCCAAATTCTAAACTCAATTTCTGACATTTCAGCCATTCATTTATGAATGGGATCTTCTGGTGTGTCTGCCTTCATGTTCCTTGGGGGAGTTGATCTACTCTGATTATTCATGTTGCCAGATTTTTTCCACCGATTTTGCCCCATGATTATTTTTCACCATTTGGCTAGATGAGCAGGTAAGGTGAAATTCAATTTGGGGCACCTGGAGTAGTGATTAACCACCCCTTTTTCAAAGAGCTTGGACTAGTAACCACAGCTTTTCCCCTCCAGCTTTGCAAAGGACCCATACAGTACTACAGTCTGTGACTCTGGGGACCTGCTGGTGTGGTGAGGCTAAGTGACTCTGTCTTGTATTCATTTGGTCTCTGTCCAATCCTAGTGAATCAGTGACTTTGGGTTGAAGTCTCAGCTGTGGAGAAATATAAGCAACGAAGACACCCCATCCACCACAGGCAACAACTGGAAAAGGAAAATCAAACCTTCCCACTACAACACAACCAGGGTACCACCTAGGGGGATCCTTGAGTGATTGACCCAGGTCAAGAGTTCCAAACCAATTGTCCCAATCAGCACCAAGTCTCAAGTGGGAGAGTTCAAAGGTCTCCAGCAACTAGATGGCAGGGGTCTACTGGCAGCTCAAGTCTTGCTCACTCCAGTGCTCTGTGGAGACAGAAAGGCCCGCTCAGAAAATTAGTTCGTCAGGGGAGGTTAATGCCTCCTTTCCGACTTTGCACCTCTGTCACACCCAGTCACTGGTAACCCCACGGATCTGTGGCCCAATTCCCTCCAATGAGCAAACATGCCAGAGGTTTGCACCTGCAAGAGTCACAGGGAGATCAACGTGTCCTCAGCCAGGCCACCACACTCTGCCATCAGCCAGCAGGGGGAGCTAAAGCCTGACTACCTCAGGTGCTCCATGGAAGCTGGGGAGTGTCACTCAGTTCCAGCCCCACCCTGGGCTGATACTGGTGCCACTTATAGTCTCGCAGGATTTGCATTTCTGTCCTGGCTGTGTTCCACCCTGGGCCAGGTGCATTTTGAGTTCACAGAAGCTGCAATTCAGCCCCACCCTGTGCCACCGCCACCTCACAAATTCTTGCAGAGCTGGTGTCTTTGTCTCCACTGCACTCTTTGTTGGAGTGGGTGTGATTAGAGCTCACAAAGGTCTCTCGGTTCCTGCCCCTCCCTGGGCTAATGCCGCTTCCATGCACCCTTTTGTCCTAGGTATGCTTTACTGGGGACAGGGTGCATCTTGGGCTCACAAAAACAGCAATTCTGATTTAGCTCTGCCCTGGGAGTATACTGCCTCTATGCGTGGGTATTCTAGTCTCAATTCCCTCCAAGCCCCACCCAGGCAGGAATCGCCACAGGCATACCCTTTGCTCAAAGGGCCTGCATTTCTGTCCCAGATCTGCTCCACCTGTGGCTGTCCCCAGAGTACAGGCACAGCTCCCTCTTGTTTCTAAGAGAGACAGAAAGTGTTTCTCCAAACTACCACCAGGGTGTGAGCCCTATTGTTCCCACCTGTGCCACTGCCGCTGCCACACTCTGCTGTGGGGCACTGTTTCTCCCTCTCCCACTTGGCTTTCTTACTCCACAGTCCCTCCTTTACACCCATGCCACTGATTCAGCACAGACTTGTAGCAGTCCACACCTTGCACGTACCTCTTGGGAAATTGCCCAAGAGTCTGGACTCTGTGGGGGACAGGCTTCCAGACCTCAGAGTGGGAGTGGAGGGGAGTGCTGTGAGTTCAGAATTGTGGGTAGAATATATGTTCAGCTTTATGCCTGACAGGAGAATGCCAAGGCCCACAAGTGGGTTCTCTCTAAGGAAGGAGTTCCAGTTTTTAGCAGGTCTCTCCCATAGGATAAAATAGGAGGAGATCTGAACTCTGCTCACTTGTTTGTAAAAAGTACACTGTGAGCTGTTCTCATAGGGGAGGGGACTCAAATCCACTCGGCAATGGGTTTTGTACCTATCGTTTGTTTCCTTGGGGTCACAGCTCACCTCAGCAAGGGTGATGTGCACTCTTCAATCTTCTCTCTTGCCTCAGCTCCAAATAAGCTTACTTGATAAGCTTCTGTCCATTAATTCTCCTTCTGGAAGGGAGCCTCTGTGGAAAGCTGTCTCCAGTCGGCCATCTTTCCTCCCCCCACACATCCAAACTGATTTTTAATATGTTGACAAAAACCCTCAAATTCAAAGCCATGTGCACTACAGGGTACCCTGCCCCTGCCCACACTGAGAATCCATCATTCATCCTACATTCTTCTTTATATCCCTCCCTGCAGCAGACTGAGCTCCTTCAGGGCAGAGGGTTCCTGCCCTGTCACTTTTGTACCTCCAGCACCCAAGACAGTAGTTCACTTATTGTTAGGAACCACAAAATTTATCATCCAAACAGGGGAACTCTGAGGGAGAGAAGGGTCACTAATTAAGTGAGATAGTGAGGTACCCTGGACACACCTGGGAAACATCAATCATGGTCTCTCTTCTAATGACAGGCACTCAAGCATTGATTGAATTGAAATCCAGAAACTTGGAAGATAGGGACCACCCTGTTGAAGGCTAAAAGTGCTTATCCCACATCCACTCTCTGTGCTCAGAGCCCCTGAGGGGCTAATGACACAGTGCCTGGCACAGAGCAAGCATTCTATAAATATCTGTTGACGTTGAACTGAATCGATCCACCTTGTTAAAACATTCCTGTGGCTGATGTCAAGGATAGTGTTGCACTGTGTCCTCCAGAAGTATATGTTTATCCCCTAACTTCTAGTGACAGTGAATGTGACCTCATTTGGAAATAGGATCTTTTCAGATATAAACAAGTTAAGATGAGGGCATAGAGGATTAGGGTGGGTCTCAATCTGCAGGAGACTGAGCACCAGGCTTATAGAAGCAGACACAGGCTCTTAAAGAAGACACTGGAAGCAAGACAATCTCCTAGCTGGCATGGAAATGTTTTGCAGCCCAGAGACAAGTCCTCAAGCAGCTGCATGCTTTAATAAGATAAGATTGGTAGCTCATTAGCAAGCGTTATACTTTGTAACATTCATAAGGCAACAGGATGAGAGTCAACCCCAGCGGAAAGAGCACTTAGAAACCATTAAACCTGTGATCCTAGCATGTGGGCCCCCACTTCTGGTGTTTGAGGCTTCAATAAGCCTCTCAGAGAACAGATGGGAAGCCCACCTCTCCCCAGCTATTTTTATTCATGTGGTGACAGGGTGCCACAGAGGGCACCGACACCAATCCAATGATGGGTGTCCTTATGAGAAGAGGGAATTTGGGCACAGACACACAGGTGAGAATACCAGGTGAATCCAGGCAGAGGTTGGGATGACATATCCACAAGCCAAAAAGGATTGCCAGCACTGCCAGAAGCTGGGAGGGTGGTGTGAAGCGGGTTCTCCATCACAGCCCTACTGTGAACAGCCTGCCCACACCTTAATTCTGGACTTCTGGCCTCCACAACTGTGACAGAATAAATTTCTGTTGTTTTAAGCATCCAGTTTGTGGTAATTCATGATAGCAGCCAGAGGAAACTAATTCAGATCACATATTTTCATTGTGAATAAAAATAAAAATGGAAATACCAAGGTACCAACCTGACCTGCACAGTTCTTCATCATCTCACCCCACCCTCTTTCCTACAAGGCTCTGCCAAGCATCCTCTACACCAGCCAGGGGGACTTGCTCATCCTTCCAAGAACATCTTTGCTATGTCATAATTCTGTGCCTTTGCCTGTAACATCCCCTCTGCCCTTGTCTTTTAAGTCCTAGTGTAGCAATTGTCTCCTCCAGCAGCCTCTCCAGCCCTCTTAGAAAGAATTAGGGGCTCCCCCTCACTGAGGACTGCAGAACATTCCTACCACTCCCCTGGTGTCCCTTGTGATGATCTCAGTCCTCGTCTGTCTTCCCTACAGGCCTTTCTAGGATCTTTGCCTTACTGCTCTCTGAATCTACAGGGCCCAACTCAGCACTGGGTATGGAGTAGGAACATGGTAAGAATTCAAATGATGGGTTAAAGAAGCGTGAGCCTGGAAGCAGTGGGAGTTCAGTGAGTGGACAGGGGGTGTGCCCCACCAAGTGTGGAGATGAGGTGAGGAGAGTAAGGTGGAGCCAGACAGTGCAGAGTCTGCAGACCTTATCCTGCAGACTTCTAAGAGCCTGTGGGAGTTTTTTATCTGTGTCCTGACGAGATGTGTGCTGTAGGACAATGGTCTGTATGGCAGGTTGCATAAGAGGAAGGTCAGAGGGGCTGTGTGTAAGTGCTGAAGTTGCCCTTCCAGGTGAGAGAAGGAAAACGAGTGTTGTAGAACAGAGGTGGCTCAGACGGAGGAGAAACGCATCTGGGACACAATCACAAGTCTTCATGGTCAAATCTTTGAGAGCAGAGAAGAAGGACTCTGAAGTTCCCAGTCTGTGGATATGGGAGGCAATGGGAGGGCAATAATGTGAGGCCAAAAGTGGGAGTGCACCTGTTGGGAAGAGGCATGCTCAGGAAGAGAACACGGATGGGGGCAGGACCAAGGGTGTCGCCCAGGAGGCCATGCATCTGTGGTGCTGGAGCTCAGGGGACTCCACAGGCTTGAGATAAAGCTGTGGGGGCACAGCCAGGGGGTAGCCACAGCAAGGCAGCAGGCGAGATGCTCAAGGAGAGTGACACTGCAGAAGGAGAAGTGGGTTGCCAACAGGCCCCTGAGGGGCACTGACAGCCAGTGAAAGCATCTCCATCAGGCCTTCCTGGGCTGCCTTTCTTGGAACTCTGCCCATGTCTGTCCCCAGGGTCCACATGCTGCTCCAGAGCAGTGCTCCTGTGAGGAATCATTCTCTCAGTTTGCCATCTCTCAAAATTATTTTTCTGTATGCTAATAATTCAGGCACAAAAACACTGGCTCAAAATCTTGAGTTTAATGTGATGAAAAATCCATTCTCACCTTGAACAGGCTATTTTGGATAGTAGATATTTATTTGATCAGACTCCATTATGCCCTCAGCTATCTCCCTGCTTGTAACAAAAAGGGCTCAGCCCAATGTTCTGGAGACCACTGTTTAATATCCTTCAGTCCCTGGAACACAGTGACCATGAGAAGAAACAGATTAAAAATAAATGACTGTGCTGGACTCAACATCTTGAAGTCAAGGGTATTTAAGTAGATAAAAGAGCAGGGGAGGCAGGGAGGGTCTCATCGCTAGTGTTTTCCTTCATAATTATTAGGTGAGAAAAAATAGTGAAGAAAGTGGTGGAAGGGGCTAGACAATTGTGTCAAAATGAAAGGCCTGTGGGAAGAAGCAAGGCCTCGAGGATGGGATGTGCAGACAAGGGGATTATTTCTAGGCTGGGTGGGGGCCACAGAGCACAGCATAGAGCTCTGTGGGGAAGGAGCACAGTGTCTCCCCCTGGGCAGCTTCACCCACAGCCTGGCCAGCCCCGACTGGAGTGATGAGGCTGTTTGGACTAGCCTGAGGCCAGTAGCAAAGACTCGTGTAACAAAACACAATAAAAACATCATTGGCTTATCTACTTGCCTCAAAGAAAATTTCCTACCAATTTTCATTTTCAGTGGCTATGGAGTAGTTTTGTGCAGCTGCCCTGTTGTGGCTGCCAATAGAAATGTGCATTTCCCACTGGGAAGTGAATTCGAACGCCAATAATTACACAAAACCAACCCCCAGTCCAAACACACATTTGCTGAGCCCTGAAATAGAACAAAGCTGCACAATCAAGCAGAGGTTGCCCCCAAGAGGACACCTGGTGAACCAGAAGAAATTAAATGTTTTCTAATACTAAAAAGTGCTTCAAACGCTGAATACCAAGGTTTCCAAATCAATACTAAAGCAAAGGAAGATTGTGTTTGGTTCAAGTCTTGCCTTATAAAATATGCTATTCTAAGGAGGTAACTGAGTGTTGTGAATTAACTCCCTACAGGAAGCAGAATGCACATAGGGTGAGGAATTGCCTACACGCAATATTACCTGTGAAACAGCCTGGATTTTGGTACATTACACCAACTGAGCTTGGGGACCAACACAACCAAGGTCAAGGCTGTGGCAGCTTCACAGGCCACTGGTCTGTCTGGGACCAGGAGCCAAAGGACCGTGGGAGAGACATGCATTGCACCTGTCCTTGGCATGAAGCTGATGCAGGTGCCCTTTCTCAAAGCACAAGAGCCATCCCAGAAGTGCAGAGCCTGCAGACACTCCCTGCACAATGGGGTGTGATGCTCATCATTCTTCACACTCATCAGGAGCCTTTTCAATCTACAGGTGCTCAGATCTCACCCAAGATTCAGACACAGGGGCTGGAGCTGGAGTGATGAGTCACCAAAACTCTCCCAGGGGCCCCATGTACACTCACAAGGATAGCCCTGCCTTTGCCCAGCCCAGCCTGCTCCATTCACATTTCTCCCTGGGTCAGGGAATGTCACTGGCACTCCTTCTCCACCAAGTATCCACACATGATGCTCAGAGCTAGGTGAGTTCGTGATTGTCTCTGAGCAAGGGGTGATGCAGAGTGATTTGTAGTTTAGGAAAATAACCATGTAGGTAAGGTGGCAGGAGGACTGATGAGGGACAGCCCAAGGGCGAGGAGACCAGATGACTGATGCTGGCTATCAAGCTTGTGGAGAAGGGGGGATGACTTGGGGCTTAGAGGAAGAGTCTGAAAGCCGAGTGTGGTGACTGTGTGTGGGAGTGTAAGGGCAAGGGAGGATTTGAGGGCAAAATTTTCTTTTCTGTCTAATTTCAAAAGGTTAAGGGAGTTTGCATGTTTTTGTTACATAGATACCTTGCATAATGCTTAATCCAGAGCTTTTGGTGTGCCAGTCACCAGAAGAGTGTTCGTTGTACCCAACAAGTAAGTTTTCACTTCTCACCCCGTCCACCTTCCCACTAATGTTGGATTCCAGTGTCCTTTAGGTCTCTCTGTGAGACCATAGTTTAACTCTCACTCATTAATGAGAACATAAAGTGTTCGGTTTTCCATTTCTGAAACATGTTGCTTAGGATAATGGTCTCCAGTCACATCCAAGTTGCTGCAAAAAAAACATTATTTTGTTCCTTTTTATGGCTGAGTAGTACTTCACCTGGTAGCTGTATCACATTTTCTTTATCCTCTCATAAATCCATGGGCACTTAGGTTAGTTCCACATCTTTGCAATTCTGACTTGTGCTGCAATAAACATTTGCGTGCAGGTATCTTTTTGATAAAATGACTTACTTTTCTTTGTGTAGATATCCAGCAGTGAATCACTTTGGGCAGTATGGACATTTTAACAATGTTGATTCTCCCAATGCATGAGCGGGGGATGTTTTCTCATTTGTTTGTGTCATCTGTGATTTCTTTCATCGGTTTTGTAGTTCTCCTGTAGAGACCTTTCACATTCTTGGTGAAGTATATTCCTTGGTATTTTATTTTCTTTATGGGTACTGTAAATAGTATGGAGTTTTTCATTTGACTTTCAGTTTGACTATTATTATGTATAGAAATGCTGATTTGTGTACATTGATTTTATAACCTGAGTCTTTGCTGAATGTATTTATCAATTCCATTAGTCTTTTGGTAGTCTTTAAGGTTTTCTAGATACAAGATCATACTGTCAGTAACAGGGATAGCGTGACCTTCTCTTTCCTGATTTTGATACCATACATTTCTTTCTCTTGTCTGATTGCTCTGACTAGGACTTCTAGTACTATGCTGAATAGAAGTGGTGACAATGAATACCCTTGTTTTGTCCCAGTTCTTAAGGGGAATACTTTCAACTTCATCCATTCAGCATGATGTTGGCTGTGGGTTTGTCATATACGGCTTTTATAATTTTGAGGTATGCTCCTTCTATGCCTAGATTGTTAAGAGTATTTATCATGAAAGGATGCTGTATGTCACTGAATTCTTTTTCTGCTTCTACTAAAATGGTTTTTATTTTTGCTTCCATTTATGCGGTGAGTCATGTCTATTGATTTGTGTATGTTGAACCATCCTTACATGCCTGAGATGAAACCCACTTGATCATAATGAATTGTCTTTTTCATGCACTGTTGAATTCACTTGGTTTTTTGTTTTGTTTTGTTTTTTTTTGAGAATTTTTGCAGCTATGTTCACAAGGGATATTGGTCTATAATTTTGTTGTTGTTGTGTCCTTTCCTGACTTTGGTATCAGGTGATATATCTCCATGGAAAGTGTTAGGAAGGATTATCTCTTTCTCAATGTTATGGAGTAATTTCTGTAGGAGAGGTTCCAGCTCTTCTTTGTAGGTCTGATAGAATTCAGCCATAAATCCCTCTGGTCTGGAGCTTTTTTATGGGGAGATTTTTTATTACTGCCTCAAACTCATTCCTTGTGATTGGTCTGTTCAGGATTTTTATTTTTTCCTTATTCAGGCTGGAGAGGTTGTGTGTTTTCAGGAATTTATCCAATTTTCTCTAAGTTTTCTAGTTTGTATCTGTAGAAACTTTCATATTATTCATGGATGATATTTTGTATTTCTTTGGTATCAGTTGTAATGTCTCCTTCTTCATTTCTGATTAAGCTTATTTAGTCCTTTCTCTTCTATTTTTGATTAATCTGGCTAGTAGTCTATCAATTTTGTTTATCTTTTCAGAGAACCAGCTTTGTGCTTTGTTGATCCCATGTATTATTTTCTTTGGTTTTCATGTCATGTAGTGCTGCTCTGAGTTTTGTTATTTCCTTTTCTTCTGATTACTTTGCGTTTGGTTTGCTCTTCATTTTGTAGTTCCTTGAAAAGTGATATTAGGTTGTTAATTTGTGATCTTTCTCTCTTTTTGATGTACATTTAAGGCTATGAGCTTTTCCCTTAGGGCTGCTTTTACTCCATCCTTGAAATTTTGAAAGCTGTGTCTTCTTTGTTGTTCATTTTGAAGAATCTTTTTTATTTCCATCTGAATTTCATCATTGACCTAAGGATCATTTAGTAGCAGGTTGTTTAATTTCCACAACTTTATGTAGAGCTGAATATTTCTCTTGGAATTGATTTCTAATTTTATTCCACTATGGACTGAGAAAATACACAGTATGATTTTGATTTTTTTTAATGTCCTGAGTCTTGTTTTGTGGCCTGAAATATGATAAACCTTGGAGATTGTCCCAGGTGCTTATGAGAAGAATATATATATATTCTGTATATTCAAGATAGTCTATAAATTTCTGTTAGGTCCATTTGTTCTAGAGCCACATTTAAGTGTAGTGTGTCTTTGTTTATTTTCTGCTTCAACAAACTACTCAGTTCTGTCAGTCAGTATTGAAGTCCCCGGCAATCACAATGCTACTATTTCTTTATTTAGATTTTGCAAAATTTGCTTTATTTATCTGGGAGCTTCTGTATTAGATACATTAGCTTATTTAGGATTGCTATATCTTTTTATTGAATTACTCCCTTTACCATGATATACATAGTGATAACCATCTTTGTCTTTTTTACCATTGTCTATTTTATCTGATATGAGAATGGCTATACCTACTCACTTTTGACTTCCATTTGCATAGAATATTTTTTTCCATACCTTTACCTTGAGTCTATGTGAGTGCTTGCAAGTAAGATGTGTTTCTTGGAGACAGCATATACTTGGGGTGTGTTTATTCATCCATTCATCCAGTCTATATTGTTGAATGGGACATTAAGATCATTCACATTTAGTGTTAGTATGAATGTGTGGGATAAAGTCATAATCAACATGTTGGATATTACCTTGTTACCCACCACCCCCCAACCTTGTGCTATTGTTTGATAAGAGCTGTGAGCCATAACCTTTTGGTGATTTTACACTGTTGGGTATCTTTTGTGCTGTTCCAAGTATAATGCAGTTCTGAGCATTTTCTGTGGGACTGGTTGACAGGATAGATCTCCTTAGTGATTACTTGCCTGAAAAAGTTTTTATATATTTACCATTTATAAAAAAAAAATAGTTTTATAAGAAATAAAATTCTTGGCTGACAATTGTTCCATTTAGGAAGACTTAAACTTGGGCCCCAGTCCCTTCTGGCTTATGAGGTCTCTGCTGAGAAGTCTGCTGTTAGCCTATTAGCCTGATTATTTGTTTGTAGATTAGTTGATGCTTTCATCTTGATGCTTGTAGAATTTTCTCCTTCATTTTGATCTTGGCTAAGTTGATAACTATGTTTTTTGCAGATGTTCTATTTGCCATGAATCTTCCTGGAGTTTGATGACCATCTTGTATCTGGATATCTGAAACTCTGACAATTCCAGGGAGGTTTTCCTCAATAATTCTATCAAGTATGCTTCCATGCTTTTTTGGTTTTTCTTCTTCTCCCTCAGGGATACCTATAATTTTTATATTGGTTTGCTTCACATAGTCTCCTATTTCTATGAGTAACTATTTATTTTTCTTTCTTCTTTTCTCTACATCTTTGACTAACCGGGTTAGTTTGAGAGCCTTGTCTTCAGAACTCTGAAATTCTTTCTTTTGCTTGATTCTCTGCTGTATTTTGAAATTCCCTAAATGATTCCTCCATTTCTGTAAGTTCTACTATGTTATCTAGCTCTAGCTCTTTAGTGACTTTTTCATCTTTTTTAATTGATGTCCTGAAATACATTTTTGGCTGGCTTCTTTGTGTTGTTTTTCAACAATCTCTTCAATCCCATTCATTTCATTTGCCATCCATATTCTGAATTACATTTCTGACATCTCAATAATTTCATTTTGATTGGGGTGTATTGCTGTCAATCCATTTTGATCCTTTGGTGATGTTGAAGTAGCTTTTCTTTTCATGTTGCCAAAGTTCATTTGCTGGTTTCTTCTCATCTGAAACCTTTACTCTCACCTCAGATAAGTGTGCAGTGTACCTGTTCTCCTTTTCTGAAAACTCTCCTACATAGAGAAAGGTCCCTACATGGCGCTTTTGTGACTTACTCTGGAAAATTACCTTGCCGAGAAGGGGCAGATGCACTGACAGCCTACAACACAGCTGACATGTTTGTCCTCTTCCTCTGTGATTATCACAGTCCAAGGCAGTTTGGGGTGATCTTTGTGCAGAGGAGTAGTTTGGTCCCCAAGTGGCTGTTGGAAGCTCAGGTTGAGGACATGGCAAGCCCTTCTCAATGGAGGCTGGTATTGTGGGAGATCACTCTGCCCATGTCTCCACACAGCAGTGACAGTGGCAACTGTATGAGGCTATCTCAGCAGTGCTGGTTAGTGTCAGAGCTGTGGGAATCCTCTCAATGTGAGCCCCAGTGCAATGGTGACTCAAGGCTAATGGGTCCCCAGTGGAGCATTGAACCATGGGGCCAGTTCTCACCAGGCAGTAGGTGGGAGCCACAGGGGTGGGACCATGAATTCCAGCATTGTTGGATCCTCAGGATTGGAGATGAAGTGGCAGCACTGGATCTTCAGGAGCAGAGCTGTAGTATCCCCCTTAGCCTAGCTCCAGCAATGCAGAGACAGCTTCAGCAAAGCCAAGCTCTGTGTATACCTGGCACTCTGGACCTGAGAACTCAGAAGGCATCCGTTGCAGCAACCCCAAAACAGGATCCACAGTGTCCCTGCTGTACCCATTCTCTGGTGAAATGTCACTGCATGGACTCCAAGTACTCCCCAATCAGTCTGGAGGTCTACAGTGTTGGGGAGATCACAGATTACACTATGTAGCCCCAGAGTTCTCTCCTCCTGTGGACATGGAGAACATGTGTGGACTCTATCTTCAGGTACCTTCTGGTCTTGCCAAGTGATCATCTTGCTACCTTCCCCTTTATTCTGAATGTCAAGGTTAAAATTTCAAAAGGGAAAAATGAGGTTAAGAGTGACAAGATCAACTAAAAATATGACCAATGAATTTGGAGCATCCACATTTCTGGAATGTTTGTCCTCCTTCCTCATTCTAGTCCCTGGAAGGGCTGGAGCAGGTTGCATGGGCTGACCTTAGGCCTGGTTCTATGGACTTGTATTGTCATAATTCATGTTGGTGTGTAGACTGCACACAACTGAAGGCAAGGAACTGGCCTGGTTCATCCTTGTAGGTTTTGGCACCTACTCCAGTGGGCACATCATTAGTATCCAACACATTTTTGCTAAAATGATGAGTGACATAATGGAATTAGAACAGCCTCACTGGGAAATCTGTTATCAAGGCAACCAATGACAAAGGCAGTATCATATATAAAGGAGTCAAAATTCCTTATTCACCAAGGCTACAAATGGCTTGCATGCCCATGATGATGTTGGGAGCGTCCTTTGGGAGGAAGTGTTAATGAGGAAAGGTTCTTAGGCTTGAGGCATTGTGCTTTGGTTTCCAGCTTGGGCATCCTCTGCCAAAGTCCATGTCAGCAGTAGGTGCCAGCTTTCTGAATGTGGAAGAGTAGGGAGGCAGGTGGGGCCCAAAAGCAGAACTTGCATCTGTCCTTGTCATGGATACACTGGGGGTGGTGATGGGACACATGGAGGGGCTAGAAGTGAACTTGACCAGCAGAAGCTGCAAATGGGGACTTGCACTCAGCTCAGCAGCAGAGCGAGCTCCCTCTGAGTGGGGTGCACAGTGGCATCTATCACTGCAGCAGGGGAGCAGCATTTCCCAGAGCTGGGGACGCAGATTATATGCCTCTTTTTCAGAACTGCTCTTCTTGCCTCACATCTCCCTGAAGCACCCCTTTCTCTTCCTGAGTTTCCTGACATGACAGAGTGAATATGTCTAATTAATGCATCAATAGCCAGTGATTATAAGACAGCTGCTATGTGCCTGGTAGAGAGGAAGCCACCAGCATGAAAACTTGGGGGTGACCCAGACCGGCACATATCTGACCTCAACTGTGCCTTAGGAAGCAAGTGCCCTGCCGTTCCTGATCCACCTCACCTACAAATCCTGAGTCAGCTGCCCCCTCCTGTACCAAGGAACTGATTGTGGCAGCTGTACTTAACACTTTTCCACATAAAGTCTCCCTGTGTGATTTCTTACTGAGGCCTTCTTCCTCCCCATCTCCCACTCCAATCCCATGGGGAGATGGTGTCACTTTGCCAATTAAAAGTGCAGCATCCAGACTTCTTTGTCTGCACTACTGTGAAGGCTTCATTTTCACATTTCTCTTTGGCTGGAAGTGTTAATGTCCAGTTTCAGGAGGTAAGGTGGATTTCCCTTCCACATCTATGAAGTTCAGTATAAATCTGTGCTCCCTTTCTTTGCCCTGCAGGTATTCCTCTTCCATTCCTCAGAAGTCAGCAAAATGTTGTGCTAGGCAGAATCCAGGGCAGCTGGTGTTGACAGCTTGGGAGGGCAGAAAGGAAAGAAAAAAGAGAAGTGGGGAAGAAGAAAAATAAAGACCAAAAGGAAAAAGGATTCTGGAGGCAAAAGGGAGCTGTCCAAATGGTTTTGGAAACAACTCACTAGCTCCTATTGTCAGCCATGGGTTTTTATTTTCAACATCTTGAACTTAGTCTCCACCTTGCTCATCCAGTTCCGTAAACCCGGTTCAGCTTTCAGATGGCCTGATGCATGTCAGAGCAGACTCCTCCCAAAGGCATCCATCCTGGAAATGAAGCTATGTTGCAAAAAAACCCCACAAAACTAAAGGGAAATGTGGAATGTAAAAGTCTTAGCAAAATAACTGGGAAAATGCCAGAAAGGCTATATTAACCAGTGTGATGAAAATGTGTCAAACGGCCTATGAACCAAGTGTATGGTGCCCCATATTAATGTACACAGCTATGATTTATAATAAAAAAAAAAAACTAAAGGGAAGAATTTAAGCCAGGAGACAAGTTAAAATATTAAAATATAAATACTCAGAGCCGCCCTCGCCCTCTGGATCCTTCCGTGTGCGTGGCAGGAAGTGTGTGGGGAGAGCCTGTGCCTGGCTGGGTTTGCAGAGACACAGAAAGGGGCAGGAAATGAGGGGCCCAGTCAGGAAAACAACTAGGGAAAGGAGGAAAACCGGCAGCGGGGTAGTGGGAGGCTGCTGTGCTGGAGGAAGGAGAGGGAGCATGTCTAGAAGTGTCCTGTGCATTATGACTACAGTCTGCCCTCGGCATCTTCTCAGTAAAGAAGATTCAACTTACCTTTGCTGAGGAAGGGCCTCCTTTCCATGGCTTACAGACATGTCTAACGTGGCATTATGTTTGAGAAAGTGAGGGCAAGGAAAGTGGAAGTTGGGGGAGGAGGAGCCAGAAAAACAGCAGAGGAAACAAGATGCTGTGATGGTAAAGAAAGGCCAAGCTTGATTTTCCACCAGGCTGTTCTTAAGCACAAATAAACTCTGTCACTCATGAGCAATAACAATTGTGGGGCCCAAGGGTATTATTGAAACTCAGGGAGCCCAGGGCCCCAGACCTCTTCTTGGTGAAACAACCTCCTCCTTATTGTAAACATCAGTAGTCACAGGCCAGCAAGAGATGCCTGCCTTGCCGCTGGCTGCACTTCTCTGCCCTGGCCCTCAGCAGCTTCTCAAAAGTGTCCACTAGCTTGATGGCCAAAGGGAACCTATAACAGAAAAATCCCCACTTGGGGTTTATTGACGTCCTTAACAAATTACCACAGGTGAAAAGTCACTGAACAGCCAAGGGAAGTGATCAGTTCTGAAAACTCACCAGGATATTTGCAGGAAGAACTGTTTGAGTGTTGCTTTGGAAGTGGGCTGGAAGCTCCCAACCTTGAAGCCCAGCTTCAGCTTCCTGGCTTTGCGAGCTGCATGCCTGGGCCTCCACCTGGGCCTGCCAGGCCAAAGAGCAGGTGCTCCGACTCTCCCCACCCCATCCTCTTACCTGTGAGATGTCCTTTTGTCAAAACAGGCAGAGCAATCTCACCCCAACCACAGCCTCTGCAGCTCCAAGTTCTCCCTGAGGATCACGGTCAATTCTGGGTACCCAGTGTTTGAAATTATATAAACATCATAGTCTCTGCTAAACTTGGAATATGTAGAAGGATAAAAGATTACATACATAACTCATGTCTATACCAGATTATTCCTATTTTCTCTATCTAATAGAACTTTTCTATTTTTTCTATTTTCAGCCATAACCATTTGCAACTTTTACAATGAGAAAATAGCTTCTAGTTGTGAAAATAATTGAAAGCCCTCACCCTGGCCCTGATTACCCAAAAGTAATTAACCACCCTAAGCCTCGGTCTTCTCATCTGTGAAATGAGAAAGTTGTGTGTGTGACTTGCTTGCTAAGAGTTCATTGAGCACCAACATTCTGGAAATGTGTGAGAGACTTGATTACAAGGTATCCTGACATAGCCACAGAGTATAATCCTTACAAACCTGTGAGGAATACAAATTATTTGAATCTAACTTGACAGAAAAAAGTTAAACTGGGCCTGGCATGGGGGAAATAATTATATATACTAATTCTATTTTATCTTGTGGGGAATGTACTGGTTCATTCATTTATCAACACTGTTTCAGGGCCTATTATGTGCTAGGAACTCTGCCAGTATTCTTACAATCTTTGGAGCAATATATGGCATTGATGTATTAGTTAAGGTAATGCTGGCTGCTGTAACAGAGAAACCACTAGCTATCAGAGTCTTACTGAGAGAGACACCTTTACTCACTCACTTGAAGTCTTACTGAGAGAGACACTTCACTCACTTGAAGCCCAAATTGATATTACTAATTGGGCCGGAGGGAAGTGCTTTCCCAGGCAGTGACTCAGGGGCCAAAACTCTTTCAAAACACAGTTTATAAGGTCACAGATCTCAATGACCTCAATTAATGGGAGGGAGGGTGCATGTCCATCATGTGGCCGCGGGTCCTAGGTTTCGTCATCAGCCTTCAGTCTTTGCCTCAGCAGTTTTAAGATGAGGCTAGTGAGGCTTAACCAGGAGGTGGCAGCCTCAGAATTTAAACCCAAGACTTCTGCCTGCACGACAAATGCCACATTAACAAAACAACAAATAGACTACAACTGTGAATTCTGTGATGGTGATAAGAGCAGCAGAAATGATACAGGAACTCGTTGGGAGCAGGACTAGTGCTGCCGATTGGAGGTGGTGGGGAAGAGGGTCTGCTCAGGACCAGCCACCCGGTCGATGGTTAAACTAGAACTCCCAACCCAAAGTCCTCTTTCTGCTATGCTGCCACATTGCCTTAAATTATGTCATGAAGGAGGAATTTGTGTTTGTTTGTTCCAGCATTGGAACAGTGTATGTCTGAGTCTGTGGCAGAACAAAGCCCCAGAGAAGAGCAAGTCATTGCTTGTGGTCAGTTGCCTCCAACCTGAAGCAGCCAAACTGTCCACAGCTGCCTGAAAGTAGATTAGTCTGTGGAGTATTACTTCTCAGATAACCCTATTGTCTGTCATTTTCATTTTTGCTTAAAATCAAACTATGTGGTTTTATGCTAATAAAATTCATTCATTTATACCACGTTCCTACCCACCAGGCATTCACTAAAATATATGCTTTCATGTTACAGCTATATACATTGATTAAAGCAGTTATAGATCCAGCTAATTCCACATTCAAGGAAATGCCTGATCAATTTTGATTGTACCTTCTTTCCCTTTGATGCATTATCCCATTTCTCCAGAATGGCCATAAGATGATTTACAGTTGTTGACCTATATGCTTAATACGCATGCAAATCAGCCTGTCTTGATCTGTGCTATTGCTTATTACTTGCAACCTCATTAAAGTCATGAATCTCTCAAGTATAACTCTGTTTTCAAGATTGTCATCTAAATTATGTAAATAACTGGCACGTAATTAGCTCTCTTCTTTGATGAGCCTCCGTTAAAGTTTGAGATGTGTTTATCTATATTTATGGGTTCAAGGTGTGCTTACCTCCCAGACAAGCCTGCCTACACAGGATAGGAGCCTCCTGAGCAAGTGTCACATCAGCACCCTGACCACCTGCCTTCCTCTCTAAAGTCCTCAATCCTGGGAGAGTCCTTCAAGGAATGCAAACAATTGAATCCTTATTTCTTCTACTTGGTTTTCAGGGTCCTAAGATTGAGCACCATTTTTCTTTTTCTGCCTTCTTTCTCTGTCAGGGAAAAACTACTATGTATTCAGATTCTTCTAGAACAACTCTTCCTTTTCTTACTTCACTTTGAGATAAGAAGACAACCAAGGATTGTTGTTCCCTTAGTAATCAGGGGCTCTTCTCCCCATGGGTAAGAGCTGAAGCAGAACCCAGCCTTGGCACTGCCTTTGGCAGCAGCCCTGTGTAACGAGCAGGTTTTGGCCTGGGTTTGAGCCTGCCTGTGCCTCCTATGAGCTGCATGGTGCCAGTTTGCCCTCTGGACAGTGGGTAAGGACATTCATGTGAGAGAGCACAGAGGCACGAACACTTTCATCTAGATTATGTAAATAACTAGCATTGGAATTAGCTCTTGTTGTTGATGAGCTAAGGGGAGTTACACATGTCAGAAGGACTAAGAGTTACTAGGAGCTCTGAAAGGCATTAGGTGTGTCTGACAACCCTGCAGTGATCTCCTGAGAAACAGTGTTATGTTGTAGTGCCACACCAATGCTAGACCAGAGCCCCTCCCCACCACTCTCGGGCCCCTTGATCAACTTATTCAATTTCTCTGTCTCTAAAATGGGCATAAGGGGCTGGATGTTGTGGCTCACGCCTGCAATTCTAACAGTCTGGGAGGTGGAGGCAGGAGGATCTCTTGAGGCCAGCTGTTTGAGGTTTCTGGAGCTAGGCTGATGCATGGCATTCTAACCTGGGCAACAGAGTGAGATCCTGCCTCAAAAAATGAAATGAAATGAAATGAAAAAATAAAATGGCATCCATCTCATTGGGTTGTTTCTAAACCCTCAGAGCTGAGCTGGGCACTCAGTGACACTCTATTCTCAGCTGTGACCCTCTGCCCAGCTGCAGATGGCAAACATCCCAGAGAGTTCGTCCCCTTCTCTCCCCACTCCCATCTCATAGAGCCCCAGGCTTGATTCCTGGGGATTTGCTGCCGTGTTGCTCCACCAAAATTGGAGGGCAGCTGGCTCGAAGTCCCTCTAGGACCAGGACCAGCCCCCTGCCCAGCTCTCCACAGACAACCGCAGGCGTCCGGCACCAGCGCTGCATGCCTGTCTTCCCCTGCTGGAGCTGAGTGTTGTCTCAGGGCCATTTGTGGATTTTCTTCCTGACTTTTCTTCCTCTCCCCATTGTCTTGGTGTCCTGCTCCCAGAAGTCCTCACTCACTGCCTGGTCTGTGTCCTCACGCAACATCCAGTCCAGGATCCTCCGCTGCTTCTTGTCTTTTTTTTTTTTTTTTTTTTTCCTCACATAGCAGCCTTTGTGGCCCAGGACAAATCAGTGTGGAAGCATTCAGTCTCCTGACCCCGGCTGCGCATGTCAGGAGCCTGTAGGGCCCTCACGGTCTCTGCTTCTGCAAAGCTCTTCCACCTGTAGGGAAGACCTGGGGGCAATGATCTGCAGTCAGACCAGAGAGGAAACCAGGGACTACTCCCTCCAGGGGTCCTCAAACTGCAGCCCATGGGCCACATGAGGCGGTGTGATTGTATTTGTTCCCGTTTTGTTTTTTTACTTCAAAATAAGATATATGCAGTGTGCATAGGAATTTGTTCATAGTTTTTTTTTTAAACTATGGTCCGGCCCTCCAATGGTCTGAGGGACAGTGAACTGGCCCCCTGTTTAGAAAGTTTGAGGATCTCTGTGACTGAGAGAATTCTGAACTAGATTTTAAAGCAAGTTTAAAAACACCTGCAGAGAGGAAAGTTGCTATTGAGCAAAGGGAAGGGATCCTATCCACAGGGCTGTTAGGTTTTCAAGCCAGATAATCTCACACTGAAGAACAGAGCTCAACAGATTCACAGGGGAAGAAAGTAGACAAGGGTTTGCCAGGGGCTGGGGTGGTGGGGGTGACTGCACGTGGGTATGGGATTTCTTCTTGGAGCAGTGAAATGTGGCAATATTGTGCAACTGCGGATATCCTAAAAACTACTGAATAGTACCCTTTAAAAGAATGAATCTTACAGTGTGTGAATTATATGTTAATAAAACTGCAATTATTTTTTTTTTTTAAAGAAGAAGAATGAAGTTCTAATATGATCCTGTCATGGAAAGGTCTCCCTGTTCTGCTGGTTCCCCTTGGGAACTGCCAGAAAGCAGATGTGCTCTTGATATGATTCCACAAACCATGAGGACAAACACAGAAATTAATTGATCGTAACATTTTTGCATCTAGTTCGGTGGTTCTCAATGGGAAATGACTTTTGCCCCAGAGCATGTTTGGCAATATCACGACTTGGGGAGGGTGCTCCTGGTAGGTAGAGGCTAGATGCTGCTGACCCTCCTGCTCCAGACACAGAACAACCTCAACCCACAGTGAGTGCTGAGGCTGAGAAACCAGATCTAGTGGAAATTCTATAAGCCCCTCTTTTTATTTCTCTCTTAAAGCAAATTTCATTTGTTTAAGGCACAGAAATGAAAATCTAAAACAGTTCCAACTTCTCTTGCCAAAGTATTTTTCCCTATAGATAATTGTAGCAGTAACATCCTAGTTTCAGTTTGTTCCAGACTTATAAGGAAAACAGACTTTTTCTATAATTTCCCAGGTTTTTCCTCTTATGCAAGCAAAACTAGGTAAATCCTTTACAGGAATATGGTGTTTTTAGTAAATTAGAACATTTGTATGTTCGGTTAGATTATTCTGTTTTCTACGTATTCCTCTAGGCACAAAAATAAAACTTTTATTTAACTGAACACAAATAATATTGCTTTTTCTCTTTAAACTTTAGAAGAAATCAGAAGTGTGTGCTTATCAGCAGGGATGGCAGAAGCGAGAGGCAGTTTGGTGGAGGGAAAGGAACAGAGCTTTGAGCTGGGCAGACTCCATCCCCAGCCTGTCTGTGTCACCGTGGGGCCCTGGGCAGGTCACTGTGGTCTCCAGACCCCACTGTCTTCCCTCACAGAAATGGATGTTCTCGTCCACTGCCACTGCTCACAGTCACCGTGGAACCAGATGAGGCCACGCCTGTGTGAGCGCTGAGCTGAGGCCCAGTGTTTTCCCCCAGCAGCTTCTGCCTGGGCCAGCCTGGGCCACCTACCACACCCCAACAACACCCACCCACACATTGGTGAAGACAACTCAAGACTCAGCAGCAAACACCACTGGTAGCTTGTAGGCCATTGCCAGACCTGGTGCAGGTGTGGTTAGTGATGGTTTCTGTCATCTCCCTGGCCAGGTGCCTTGGGGTGCTGCAGGGACCATCCTTTCTCTGTGGTCACATAGGCTCCCACGGCTGCCCTGAGCAGATGTGACACAGACCTCCTCAGATCTGTCTCAGACCCATCATCTGGGATGCACCTCAGGAAGGGGCCCTGGTGCTCATCAAGCCCAGCCACGGAGCAGTGCTGCGCCAGACTCCACATGAATTTGGCTGCACTTGGCTCTAAAGGAGGGAATCCCAGCTCTGGTCATGACAGGCTGGCAGTGACTGCTGGCCCAATGCCATGCCATGCTCAGCACTTCATGTGCACTGACTCTTTTAAATTGTACAGTAAACATCTGAAGATGGTGCTAACATTATGCCCATTTCACAGGTGAGAAAATAGGGGCACAAATGGGTTAAGTAATTTGCTTTGAAAGACACAAGAGACCAGTCGGGACTTGGCCCTCGTCCACTGAGAAGTTTATAGGTAAGGAGCTGACAGTACCCTCAGAACTTAGGGACTTGCTGCCCCCACCACCACCAAGCTGACTCCTTTCTGTGTGTGGAAACTTGCCTCCAGAGTGGGATCCTAACTAAATCCTTCAGACCAAATCAGCATACTGGGGCGCTGGCTGCAGTCTGATGCATCAGGATCAAGTTTGCTGCTGAGCCCCAGTGAGGAGTCCCCGAGACTCCAGTACAGGCTCTTAAACCCAGACGTCAAATATAACTTAAAAGTCAGGAGCACGCTTTCAAAACTGGATAATCCTAAGGTCTCAGCCTTCAAAGCACTCTGAATTTTAAAATGAGTCAGTCTTAGTAGTTATCCATCACCTTGGGGTGGAGAAACCTTGACAATGTCCTTCCAAGGCCCTAAGTGGGAAGGGTCATGAGCCCCGCCTGTCCACCACTGCATCCTCTGAAAAGTACACCCACAGCCCACAGCCCACAGCCCACAGCATCCACGTGGACCCAGGGGCTCTTTTCCCTCCCAGTAAGCCCCAGGTCTGTGAGAAAACCTAGACCAAACCTGACCCCTCTGGACCTGCCAGGACAGGTCTATGCTATGATCAGTTCCTGTGTCCAGTGCAGTCCACACTGTATGAGCCCAGAAACAGTCTTTGGGAAAATGGGTTGTAGGCCATGGACTAGACAGGACAGCCCAGGGTTCCATCCCTGTCACATGAGCAGAAAGAAGCACAAATGAAGGACACACGCTGATGCCTCACCCATCAGACCTCCCTCCAGTGGTGCTCCCTCTGCTAGAGCGCCATCTTCCTGTCCCTCCTGCTCAGATGCCCCTGGGGAGCACTTCCCTCCACCCACCAGATGACCGTCTCCACTCTCTGGGCTGGCTCCTGTGCACTGAGCCACCCCCACACCCACCGCGCTGGAAATGTTATGCATGGGTCCATCTGCAACACCAAACTGAGCTGAGGGCAGAGAGTCCGTTTACTCATGTCAGAGCCCCACTGCCTGCTAGAGCACAGAGGGCAGTGAAGATCTCGGTGATGGGAGGGGACGCAGGGAATGGGGGAGGGAAGGAAGGGAAAGAGGGTAAGATGGAGGCCAGCAGGGTGGAGTGCACACGTCCCAGCTCCACACAAGGAAGTCAGTGTGGTAAACGTTGTCTGGATTTCCTAGGGCTGCCAGGACACATTACCACAGGTTGCCAGTGACAGCAGGCATTTCTTCTCTCCCTGTTCTGGAAGCCAAAACTCCAAACATGGTTCTAGCCAGGCCGCCCTCTCTCCAGGGGTGCTGGAGAACCCTCCTTGCCTGCCAAGCCTCTGGCGGCTCCCAGCACCCTGTGGCTTGTGGCTGCATAATCTTCCCTCTGCCTACTTGTGTCTCCAGTCTCCCTCTCCTTTCTCTCACCAGGATGCCAGTCAGTGGATTTAGGGCCCACACCGAATGCACAATGATCTTATGTCCAAGACTCTAGTCCCTCAAAAGGTCACGTGCACAGGTGACAGGATTGGAATTTGCTCATCTTGAGAAATGCTGCAGAAATAAACCTGCCTCCTCAGCTCTCCCAACCCACTGTCACCTGACTGTCCTGGACAAGGCACCCTCTCTCTTCCAGAGCTTCCCACCTTGCTCACCTCACAGCACACTGGGGCAAGGACCCAGCTGCTAATGGTCTGAGGCTGCCCAGACCTGCCCCAAGGACCCATTTCCAGCAGCTGCAGCTCACCACAATGACCTGTGGAGACATCAGGGGGAAAAACTTCCCTTCTAGTGGAAGGCTCAAAAGCAGCACTTGTCTCTGGGAGCCCCTTTCTTCTTCTTGGGCACCCCACGGCCACCAGAAGTTCTGGCCCTCCATCCTCGTGTGGGAATCGCGAGAGCAGAGACAGCAGAAGGGCCAGAAACGCCCTTTTCCTGTGAACTTTCTCCTGACAAGGGGCACGAATCTTACCCTGGTGGCTCCATGCAAGTTCAGTGTCAGGTGTATGGTTCTTTAAGTGCAGGCAGGATGCGCTCAAGACCACCCAAGGGAGTGGTGCCTTCATCCTTTCTGCCTGAGATCTGGAGCAGAGGAAGGCAAAGTTTTCCTTTACGTGGAACGCTTCCACCCAGCCCATGTGGGCCTCTGGAAAAGGCTGTTCCTAGACAGAATTCACTTCACATCTCTACTTTGCATTCTGACGGCGACTGAGTACAATCTGTCTTTCCTGAAACACCCCAATCAACCAGCATGGCCAAGTTCTTTCCTAATCAAACCCTGTGTAGCTTCTAGTTCTGTTTCCACAAGAAACACCAAATCAGCTGCTCTGTGGTTTTCTGGTGAGCCTGGGACCTGTGTTTCGTTATCAGCCCCCCTACCCCACCGGCCTATGGGAGAGCTGCCCAGAACAGCTAAACGGACTATTGTTGAAGCTTGTTTCATCTCAGTTCTGGGCCTGCCTCTGTCAGTGAGCGCAAATGCAGGCTGTGTATCAAAATGGTACCCAAGCAGGGAAAACACATGAATAAGATGATTATGTTGGCAAAAGAATCCAATGTGTTTAAAATACTTATATTTCTTTTCAGATTTAATCATTTATTCTTTCATCTGTGCAAGGATGAGAGTCAATGTTGGCTAAAGATAATAAGTTAAATATTCCAGGAATATATTCTCCAACATGCAGCAAAACACATGTGGCTCAGCTCTCCATATTTGAATGGGAAGGTAATTTTTTATAAAAGCAATTTTTTCAGAGGATATTCATTTACAGAGCTTGGGGTGGTGTTACTCATCTGCCCTTGCTGGGCTCACATCTCAGCAAGGTCCCCCACAGCCCTGGAATCTGACAAGGCTCAAAGCTTCAAAGACTGAAACCATTTAAATTCACAGCCTCTGTGACAGTTGGATGTTAAGAAATTGTGGTGATGCTGGCATTTCACCCCTTAACTTAGCTGTGAGTCAGAACACAAACTATCACAGTGCCAAAATTTTCAAGGGATGACTTTAATGTTCTCAGCTGGATTAAGATGGCCATATATATATATATATATGCTTGTCAACTGTGCCCCGTGACCCCTCTGGGTGACTATATAATTTATCATCGAAATGGGGACACTTCTGAGAGTCAGAGAGGTTACATGGTTAATAATTTGCAGGAACAAAGGGCACAAGCTCAAACCATCCCTGGCCAGCTGGGAAGTTTGGCCAACCCAGTCCCATCCCTACTTGTCTTTCCTCCCTCAGGCCCCCTCATCCCCACACACCCCTGGGCGTGCAATCCCTCATGCTGTCGGTGGCCCCGTGGGCAGCAGTGGCTGTGGGTGGGGTGGGGTGCGTGTTGGTGGCAGACATCTCCTCAGCCGTATGTGCCAGGGGGCCTGGAAGCCCAAACTTACACTAGACAAACGACACTTAACTTCTGGTCAGCCAGCATTCAACCTTGATGACAGAAACACATGAAGAATCATGGATTTGGGAGATCCTTGAGAACATGGCTGCCCCATCCACTGACCCTAAAGGAAATAGTTTCAGTCACATAAGAATAAATGTTGTTGTTAGAAATTGCCTAGACATGGCACTTCCAAAACCTATCTCAATAAATCGTGTTCATATTCAGCAACATGAGCAGCCAGAACCCTGTCATGTTAAGCATGCTCCCCCCTCTCCCTCAGACGCTCCTGTCTGCCAATGTGGAGCACACCCTACAGGACAGTCCCTTCCCACTCTGTCTCCCCACACTGCAGTCCTGCCGTTTCACAGCCATTCTCAGTTGCACAGACTACCAGAGAGATGGCTTAGGAAGGATACTTTTCCTATTGTTTGTAGATCCTGGAAATTTGACTTTATAATGACTTCATAATTCACAGAATCCTTCTGGTGACAACAACATGCCATTCTGCCTCCCCTGGGCACAGCCTGCCATCCGTACTTGCTTCTCAGTACAGATTTAACTCTAGAAAGTCAGGGTTGCCACGTCCCAGAGATTTGCCCACTTGTTCTTTGGCTTCTAACTCCTCTCTGGTTCATCAGGGACATCTCTCTGTCTTTTTTTTTTTTTTTTTTTGGAGACAGAGTCTCAAGCTGTTGTCCCAGGTAGAGTGCTGTGACATCACAGCTCACAGCAACCTCAAACTCTTGGGCTTAAGTGATTCTCTTGCCTCAGCCTCCGAAGTAGCTGGGACTATAGGCTCCTGCACAATGTCCGGCTTTTTTTTTTTTTTTTTTTTTTTTTCAGTTGTGGGTGTTTTGCAGGCCTGGGCTGGGTTTGAACCCATCAGCCTCGATGTATGTGGCTGGCGCCCTACCCAATGAGCTATGGTCACCATCTCTCTGTCTTAATTAAGACAACCAAAATGAAAGCTGTCACAAATTTAGTTACAGAGGGAAAAGATCTATCAGAACATTGGGTAGGACATATTTGTTGAATTAAATTAATTTCAAGCCCAAAGCATTCCTTTTATAAAACACGTTTCAGTGTTGCCAGTGAGAGTCTTCTCCCACTCACCCTGCAGTGAGCTTGGGGCCCATTCCTCAGTCATGGGGTTTGCTTACGGGTCATGCACATAACATGTGAGGGATAGAGCTCTCAGTTCAGGGTGGTAAGGAACCTGGGTCACACCCTGATGACACCCAGCTCTGGGACCTTAAAGAAACCACTTTACCTCTCAGGGCTTGGTCATAAACATGGACCATAAACCAGAATTATATTCCAAACTCCTAGATCATAAATTCTGTGATGCTATTCCTTTACTCAGGTAAATTATTAAATTATTATAAAAATGTTGTTCATATGAACAATGGACATATGAACATTTAAAACATAAAATATTATAAATACTATAACAACTATTTCCCACCTACCAATATTTAATACATCTTAAAATTTTACCATACTTCTTTGAAATCTTATTTTAAAAGAGAGACAAAGAAAAAAAGAAAGAAAAAAAAGAAGAAAGAAAGAGACAGAGAGAGAGAAAGAAACAGACAGGCAAATGTCCTTCTTTGAAGCCCTGTTGGTGACTTTTCTGGCCCTTACCACTCCGCCTCCCAGCAGTGAGCTTTTTATTTCCACCTTTATTTTTATACTGTCATAATATATGCACAGACCCATAAACTATAATGAATATTTTGTGTGTGTGCTTTAAGCTCTTACATAAATAATTCCATGACTTAAACTCTTAAATTCCTCTTCCTTCTCATTTTAACTTCTGTGGGTTTAGGATCAACAGTACTATTGAATCAGCCTATTAAATATCTGTCCTCAGTTTGTCTCACATATCAAATCCCTTACCCTATTAATCATTTAGTTTACGTTTACTGGTATTGAACTTCATTTAACTCTTTGCTCTTTCTTGTCACAATCTAAAAATGTACTTTCTTGAAGGGAGAAGGAAAATTCTCATTCTAAATGCCAGAATTTAAATATTGAATTAGAACAATTATAGAAAATGATACCATTTTGTAGAGCACTTTCTCTAAAGAATCCCTGACAACCTCTGGAGAAGAGGAGAAACAATTCCTACGGGTGTAGGATAAAGAATGATGGTTTTGTTTCATTTTTAACCCATCATCCTTTGGGATGACTTCAAGAAAGGCTTGGCTGGGCTGGTAACTTTCTCATACTGATCCATCAACGTCATCTCTCTTACAAGACGTGCACCAGGGAGACCCCTGCCTTGAGGAACATGGTAAAGACTACCAGCATGTGATGACAGTCACTGCTCTAGATATAAGGCACCAGGAAAAAAGGGCTGAGACAAATCAAGGCGGATGTTAACCTTAATTTGGATTTAAATCACATGCCTTGTAATTATCAGACCAAAAGAAAATTAGAGTAAGCATTATTAAATTCCCTTCAGCTAAAAATGGGGAAAGTGATAATGACCACTTACTTTGGAACATTTCACATCAATATCAGAGTACAAAGCAATATTCTAACATCTGGTGGAAAATACAACTTCTGCATTTTATAAATATTGCTGCTGTGGGGTAATGAGAGTCCAAATGATTCGACAAAATTATGTAAGGCAATGAATTGTCAAGCCAGGATTTGAACTCTAATAAAGAGAATATTAACCAAAGAAGATCTCACTGTGAAGGAAGAGGAAACATCTCTAAAGAAAATGAAGCACCAGGCATCTGCAATAGTGAGCAGATTAACTCCCCAGTTGGCAAGCGTCTGCCAGTTGGCAGCTACCCACCTGGGGAAAGGGGCCTTTTCTCACGTCCTAAGAGACTGGAGATATGTGAGAAAGCTCAGCTTAATGTCCAATGGAGTGTGTCAGACTGAAGGTGTGATGTTAAACTATGTGCCATCCTGCATCTCAGATTGCAAAATAAAAATTCAAAGAGAAAGGGTTCTTTGAACATCTTTCTTCTAGCTTACTAAGGAGTATGATGAACTGCCTGGGGAAATCCGAGATGATGAAGGGAATTTCTTAAGCATGAAAAAATAATCTTTACACATGAGGCACTGTTTCTGATCCTCTAGAAAATAACAAAGGGAAACCCAACATCAAATGCAGGCCTTGGTGTGTTTCCCCCCACACTTTCCAGAGTTCTCGTCATTCATTACTACACACAATAAGCATTTCATACCCTTCTTAATTGCTGGGAAAACTAGTACTTAACATTTCATATGTGATCTTGATTCAATCTGCCATCACTGTAACAATGGCTAACATTGACTGAGTAATTCTTTCACATATGGCACTGTGCTGAGCACTTCATATGTATTTTCCTATATCATCATCATCATCATCATCATCATCACCCTCATCATCTGTATAAAATGCTATTGTAGGGGATAAATTGACCTAAGCAAAAAAACAAGACTAAAATAAAAAGATAACATAACACAAAGGCCAAGTTTGTCTTAGGTGCATGTTGGCACAGGGCTCAGTGTCAGGACTCATTTTTCTCTGGAGTCGTTCCCTGGCTCTACGACTCTGGGTCAGCTCTGTTCTCCACTTGGCTCGTGCCGCACCCCTTCAAGATAGTGGCCAATAGCTCCAAATCTCATTTCCTGCCAAAGTCAGGTCTAGTGGAGAAGCTTGCCTACCTCTACCCCAACCTTCTCTGCAAAAGTCTCTGGTTCTGAGTGGGTCACTTCCTCCAGTCACAGGAAGTGCCGTCTTCTTAGGCCCTGGTCCCAAGGCATATCTCCAAGTAATAAAGCAGGTCCCACCCAGAACACCCAGGCTGAGATCAGAGAAAGGGGTGGTTCCAAGACCAGCCTGAAGGCTCAGACCAGATGCAACAAGGCCCCAGACCAGCCCGGAGGCTCGGACCTAGACGAAGCAGGCAGCAGGGCCGTGGTGCAGACACAGAGAAGGCGTGAGGAAGGGGCTTTCTGGGACACTAGAAAGCTGGAGGGGGAGATGTGATTTCTGATGCTGTCAATGCTTCTCCCCTGAGGTAGCCTTGGCCTTATTGGTGCTGAGTTTGGTTTAAGAATAAGAAGAGGATAGGTGTGGTAGCTCATGCCTATAATCCAAGCACTTGAGAGGCTGACGTGGGAGGAGCCCAGGAGATGGACACCAGCCTCGGCAACATCCCCATCTCTACCAAAAACTTTTAAAACTAGCCAGGCATGGTGGCACGTACCTGTAGTCCCTGCTACTCAGGAGGCTGAGGCAGGAGGGTTGACTGAGCCCAGGAGTGTGGGGCACGGTTGGCTATGGTTGTGCCATTGCACTCCAACCTGGGTAATAGAGCAAGACCCTGTATCTGTAAATAAATAAATAAATAAATAAATAAACAAATAAATAACACAAAAACTACAAGGAGAACCTAGGAATGTTTATAGATATTCCCTTAAATGGAAGCACACAGGCTGTTATTGTGAATTTTTCTGAAATATTAATATAATATTTAAGATTAAAAGTGTGGAGTCTTGGCAAGAATTATGCTTTTATGATCTAGAAAATACTAGACAGCATTGCCGGCATCTCCACGCCTTCCCCAGGGATTCCAGGCAGGGACAAAGAGAAGCTGCACTGACTTGTCCTGTGTGCTCCTGCCCTGCACGGCCCCACCAATCCCAATGAGATTTCATATCTCAAATGAAGGGAGGAGCTCAGTGTAACCTCACAGCTGAAGGAGATGTGGGGCAGCCTGTGGCAAGCAGTCACAGTGTGTCTTTCCACCAATACACACCCCAATTGCAAAATCATGGTTGTGTCAAAGTGGGAGTGGTCCAAAGATCCTCCTTTTAGTACGGTTGGACTTCTGAAGGAGTGTCAAGAGTTCAGAAGAAGGAAACATGGATCAAGATGCTCATGAATACAGACTCGTTGGTCCCTCATAAGACACTGTGACATTTTTGAGAGGTGATTTGAGGGAGAGACCTATGGAATTTATAGGTCATCTCTTTTCCTCCACTGGATAATTTAAAAAGTCATTGTTCAGGGTGAATGTCCCAGGGCATAATTCTCTGCCTTTCCTAGGTATGACAGACCTAGTATTAGGGACAGCATACGGTCTCTGGAGGGAGGTAAGGGGGACTTGGAATCAGGAGGGCCTCTTTGCCACCGTCATCGGGGACTATACTACAAAGCAGCCCTCTAGATTCCCACCAGGTAGAAATTGGAAAACTGCTGTGGTTTTATAAGTGTGAAGGGGAATGCACGGAGCTGAAGGATGCTTTAAGTCTTGCTTACTTAACTGATACCATAGAGGGTAATAAAACAAAGGGAAATTAAGTAGATTTTAAACACTGTCTTTACTGGCCTTTCCAAGAAAGGCGGCGGGAGAGAGAGGGAAATAAGACAGAAAGAAAGGCCAAGAGAACATGGGTTCTGATTCAAATCCTTTTTTTTTTTTTTTTTTTTTTTTTTAAGGCAGAGTCTTACTTTGTCACCCTTGGTAGAGTGTTGTGGTGTCCCAATTCACAGCAACCTCAAACTCCTGGACTGAAGCGATTCTTTTGCCTCAGCCCCCCAAGTAGCTGGGACTACAAGTGCCCACCTTAACCTCTGGCTATTTTTAGAGACAAGGTCTTTCTCTGGCTCAGGTTGGTCTCAAACCTGTGAGCTTAGGCAATCCACCCACCTCAGCCTCCAAAGTGCTGGCATTACAGGCATGAGCCACCGCGCCTGACTGATATTAAATTTTTAATTGCAACTAATTCTGTTTCTAAAACTGTGTGCAAAATCGTTTCCCTAGCATGCAGATCCAACCTTGAGACACATAGGCACCTTGTCAGGATGTTTATGATCACCAAGAACATTGAATTTCCTCAAGGCAATTCATCCATCTATCGTGTTCAGGATCTGAGTTCTGCGCCTTAGACCTGGTTTTGTTTGGGGCATCAGTGAGAAGGCCGGCAATGTGCTGTCTCCAAAGCAGGAAGCTCAGGAATAAAAGTGTTTTTCCTTTCTTTGGGGTCACTTAGGGTCTTGGCTTGAGGTCATGCTTGCTCTGGTGTCCCAGCATCTCTGCTCAGGAGGATGAGTAGACAACTGTGCCTCCCCTTTTATTCAGTGGCACGCAGGGCTGGGGAGGGTGATCATCGTAGACGCTGGGGAGCAAGTGGACAGTGCCACATAGAAGGCACAGTGCCCCTAATGTTGGAATGGAAAGGTGTCAGGGATTTTGTTAGAAAGTTAGTCTTTCATGGTACCCAAAGGGAGTTGAGAAAGAGGAAGGAAACAGGCACACTGGAGCAACCTCAACAGTATTTGAAGAGCTAGGATGAGAGGCGGAACCAGACAGGTGGCGGGCATGGGATCCTGGCCCTCCCCCAGGAGAAGCAGGCCCCCTGTCCACTCAACTCCCTCATGCCAAAAAAGGCCAGGCAACAGCCTGTACCTAGCCAGGACCCGCTGGAGCTAGACGGGCCAAGTGGTGCGGGGCTGAGGGAGTCAGCTGGGCTTCAACTAGAAGCCGGAGGAAGAGAAAAAGAACCTGCCACCTTTTGGAGCAAAAGAGAGTTAGGAGGAGAAGGCTGCACGCTGGGGAGCTAAGCCAGCAAATGGTGACAAAAATTTTTAAAGTACAAACATCTGAGTAGACATCCAGGGTCAGGAGGTGGGTTGTGGCCAAACAGATTTGTATTCAAGTCCTTTGAATATACTCAAAGCCAGAGGGTGGCCCGAGCAAGCTTGAAGCTGTCCCGGGAGCTCTGGGGCCCAGCTCTGTGTTCTTGAAGAATGGGATGTGACTATTCCTTTTGTGAAGAGGTGTGGCTGATAGAGACCTTCTGCAGTGGCCATGTGAGTGCAGGGCTGAGGTCTTCACAGCTGATGGTGACACCACCCCACCCCACCCCAGCTGTGGGGCTCTGGCTGTGTGCGCGGTGCTACAGCACCATGTGACCCACAAGGAACCTGGGGGGCCACGGAGGCCACCCAAAGGTAGGCTGTCTCCTCCTGCGGGCATGCTCACCTCACATAAGACTCTGTATTCTTGGCTTATGATGCCAGGAGCTTAATGTCACCTTGCGGGGGCTATGGGTGTGTTGGGGGCGAGCAGGGCTGGGGAGGGTCTTGTGTTGCCAATCTATAGCCTGCTCGACACACTATACACTTCATTTTGAAAAACTGTCTACCTTAACAAAACAAGCAGGAAGGTAATTTCTAGAGCAAGAAGTGAGGAATCCCTGAGAGCCACCTTCAGACAACACTCTTCACCACCCTCAGTCCTGCAGAAACCATGCTCTTCACCACTGCTAAAGGGTTCTGACTCTTTGACTGAAAAGTGAAGTTTAGCTTACAAATATTTCCCCCTTACATCCACCTGAGGCTGCAAAATTCAGTCAGAATTTTCTGATCTCCCATGAAAGGTACTCATTAACTATAATTTTGATCATTACCTGAATTCTATTTTTACTTTCCTCACTTTTTCAGTGCCTTCTCTAAGAAGGCATGACATGGTCCATAAGGGCCATGGCAGGAGCATTTTTACCCACTTCCCCATTTACACAGGCTAGAAGGTGGCATTTCAAAGCCCTGGTCCCTGGGCACTGGTCCTCGCGGCATCCTGGGTCACATGCTCCTGTGGGTGGCACTCTCTGGCAGCATAAAATTTCATTCCAAAACAAATGCACCGATAACTGGCTTGCGGAGGGTACAATTAGTCACTCCCTCGAATGAGGAGCAAGGGCTAATTGTTCTGCCAGTGGACAATTGCTGCTATAATTATTCAGCCCTGTAATTTCTCTTCCACATGTGACCACACTTGTGGCTGCAGCTCGGGCCACCTCCCTCGATCCCAGGCGAGGCTCCCACTGGCATGGTCGAGTTTCTTCCCTCCACAGTCAGTTGTGCTTTTCCATAAGTATCTTTTCTGACTCTGTAAAATACAAAGGCAATAGCTATTTTAAAAAGTTTCCCAGAACAATGTAAATACTGAATCAGCCCTCTAGTTACTTGGTTTGTGTTCCTTGCAACTTGAGTGTGTAGGAAAGCCAGTTTCTGGCTGAGTTTTATGGCCTCACAAAAAGGAAGAAAGCTGGAAACATCCCCTTGGCTCCCAGATCTGCTGCCCTCTGCTCTCTCCGCAGAGTCCCCAGTGAAAGGACGCACAGTCTCCCGTGGCGGCTCCACCCCAGCGTTGTGCCTCCCGCTGTAATGTCCAGGTGTGCCGCGTTCCCAAACTCATTGTGCTGGTGGTGGTGGAGGTGATGGCTCCTCCAAGCAGAGTGGACCCTAATTTGCCATACTTAGGTTTGCAGCCAGAAACTGCCTTGAGAGGCAAACTCATTTGTTTTAGTTTGCATGTGAATTTTTCATAAAATGGCTTTAGAAGCAGCTAACATTTCTCACAAGGTATTTGGCTAAAATCCACCCAGCCTCATTTCACTGGCCACCCCAGGCCCTCAGCACACAGAAGGAAAGCGCCGTGCAATGGAGGGGTGCTGGGAAGATTCCCCAGTCAGTGGGGGGGGGCTGCCTGAGAACCCCTGACCCAAGGGCACTGCACTGCTGGGTCACCCAGACAAGCAAGTTTGCCCGGCACCACAGGCAAATGAAAACTCTGAATACTTAAGAAGATTCTTTTCAGCTTTGTGACCCCTTATAATTCAAGAAGTCACAAAGCTGGGTAATGCTGGACAAGACAAAATTTATTTAAAGGATTTAAGGAAAATCATGCCATTAGGTAACCCTTGGATATATATATATATATTGGCTTGTTCTTTCACTACTTTCAAATAAAAGTGAAAGTCTCTGAAAGATATAACATCTGCCTGCTGAAGCTGAGAAATTGGCCCCAGCAAAATCATTGCTCTTAAGGGTAATCTGCCTGAACGTGGACAGCAGACACACACCGCCAGCCTGCTGGCCTTTCTGGCAACTTTAGAATAGCACTGCGCTGCTCCCACCTCATGAACTCCAAGAGCCACGTGACCTGAGCCCCACCTAACAATGTGAACAGCCACTGCCGGGACCATCTCCTGCATTTCAGTGCCAGTACCCCTCTTTTTCCTGCTCAAAGTGAATAGGACCGTAAATGTGCAGTGCTGGCTTCTGTGAGGAGGCATTTGCTGTCAGCCTCGATGCCGCCCAGATGCTTCAACAGCATCCATAAGAGGGGTGGCAATCTGAAGAGCCTTATTTTTGTCCCTGATGTTCACCCCAAAAGGAAATGTGCTTCTTACTAATAATAGAGGATGTGACCAAAAACATTGGGCATATTTATCTGTTCCTAGTTCATTTGCCAAGGCTGTATTTCCCATCAGAGCTCTTTTAGAAAGGCTAAAACAATTAACCTCTTTCTCAGTCACTCTGCCAAATGCTGAGGTCTAGGAGGTTTTTGTCAGCTGAAGACCAGCCGTCCCATTAGCACCCAAATCAAGTTCTCGCGTGATGCTGACCAGAGGAGCTGGGTGCAGGACACTGTCCTAGCATTTATTCAGGTTAACTCACCAATCCCCAGAAAGCTCCCAAGAGGTACGTCCTGTAACTATTCCCGTTTTACAGTTGTAGAAAACTGGGATACAAAAAGTTGAGTGTTGAGCGCCCTGCCCACGGTCACACAGCCAGGGAGTGACACTGTTTTACAGGCCGGGTTCTGCGTCACTGTCAGGTGCTCCTCCGTGTCACTGCTGTCTCAAGTTTGAAGTTGTCATGGACTGATGTGGTGCCCCAAGATCAGTGTCAAGGGACACAGGGATGAGGGGAGGACAGTTAGCTTCCCCCTCATTCCCTGAAACTAGGCTCCCTTACCTGGCTCAGCTGCCATTTAGTTCATATGTTATTTGGCTGGATTCTTGACTTCCAAACCAGAAATGCTAAAAAATAAATAAATAAATAAATAAATAAATAAATAAATAAATAAATAAAATGGGGTCCCTGGTCCAACACAGGTTATTCTATTCCCTGAGAAGGCTCTGACTAAGTTTGCAACGTGGCACATGTGTTAGACAAGCTCATTGTTAGATCATGTGTCTAAAACAAGATTAACAGGCAACACACAGAAGCCAGTTGTGTCAGCTTTACAACCAGTAGGCCTTTGTCAGGCACAGTCACCCACCTGCTGCTCAGGGCTGATTCCTTGTGATGGGTGCGATGTTATGAGAAAGGAAGATAGTTATAGAGAAGCTCGGTTGGTGTTTGTGTCTTCCATCTCCCCCTGACTCAACCCATTTCTGCATACTATATAATAAGAAGGTTTTGTTAATCTGCATATAAATATCTTTGTTATTTTAAAGTAAGTTTTCAGAAGCTCTTAGCCCTTGTAATAATTTGATAACATTAGTTCCCTGAGATGTCTGTTTTTTAAACAAAAGCTAAATTTTTTAATAATTCTTTTAGCCTTATAAAACTCTTAGACCTTCATTTTTAATATCTTCAGCAAACTGTATAGTTAAGAAGCTGAAAATCAGAAACTGGCATCAAATAGTATTCTCTAATACAGAAATGCCTTCCTTGTGCAAAACAGAAAGTCCCAGGCAACTTCTTTCTGCATCAGACTTGATCAACTGAAGCTGAGGAAAGGTCATGAGAGGTTCCAGATGTGTGGCCCAGGTGTTTCCGGTGCGTGTCCAGGCCATCACCCTTCTCCTCTCCTGAAGCTGGCAAACATACTGCCCTGCCACTGCTCACAGACCACCTGCCTGCTCCCTTCTCAAAATCTGATGGAAAGGAGAAAAGGGCCCAGGAAGCCTGCTCCTGAATTGAATGGGAGCAACACTACCCTGGTTCCATCACTAGAGGTTTTCAGTGTTTTCGGTTAGGTTAGCCATTGTCTTGGGCCACAGAACTCTTCCCTCTGCGGGAGAAGCTTGCAGGCGTCATGTAGGGTATCTCTCTGGTTCCGCAGCCTTAGCCTTCCAGGTTTTCTTCTCGTAACTAACATTGTTGCTCTTCAGAGTTACTAACTCCAGGAGAAATCAGCAGTCTGCCTTTACTTTAACCTTCTTTGGTTTCCAAATAAAAACAAAAGCAGCAGCAGCCCACATTTGACCAGGGGCCCAGACAACGGCTTCCCTTGCCAGGACAGTCTTCAACAGGTGCTGCTGCCCAGGGGGACCTCAGGATGGGGGCTTCAAGCAGAAAATCCTGTTTCCTTCCAGCTTTGGCTTCCTTCTGGTCCTGAAATGATTGTTTCACAAGAGATCCACACAGATTACAGAAGATTAATTTTTCTCTCCATCTCAAGTGAAGAAAAGCACAAAGCCCAGGTTTATCAGAAAGGCAATTTCCAGCAGCAGTTTAATTAAGTGTTAACCTTTCTGTGAAGAATTATAAATCGCATTAGAACATAAACGTCAACCAACGACATTTAAGACCTGAGCGGAACTTATATAATGTTTCCAATAATAAGTGTGTCTATTTAAGATGTCAGTTAAAAGTTCAAAACCTTGATCTGTGGGCGCCCCCAAAGATCAAAATGCAGCACACACGTTGGGGTTTTCGGGGAGAATTTCCAGGAAGGTGACAGATTGTGACCGGCATGAAGATCAGTTTTGTTTCCACTCTCCCGGGCCTCCCATGTGCTTGAGAAAATCTCACTGAAATACAGGTGGACACGCAGCATCTGTGATGCTCTTTTCCTTCTTGTAGGATGATATTTAGAAATAAATATATCCTATATCAAGCACACAAAGTGAACTCAGAGTTTAAAACGGCTCGCTATTCTTACAGAGGCTTAAGGGACCTGGGCCCCCCTGGGACATGCGCAGAGTTACTTTGCCTGGAGTTAAAATTCCACAAGCCAATTCTCCGAAGTTGTGCACCCCATTAAGCCTGAGGCCAAAGGGCACGCTGCCCTTCCTCAGAGATATGGGCCAGAGGGTTGACGTATGTTAAAAACATATTGTCAGAGGTCTATAGGTGCCCTGCCCTGAGGAGAGACACAGTTGTTACTTCATGCTGGGTAAACTGAGTGAACGTTTGAAGGTACTCTTCTATTAACTCTGTTCCCCTGTGGCTGCTTTCTTCTTTGTGATCTTTATTTAGATACCTGTCCAGAGATTAGTCAGTGTCTAGAAGAGGATGTTTACTGCAGAAGTGATTGTGTTGATATGGTAACAGGATATTTCCTTACAAGTTAATTTCAGATAGGTAAAATGAGGTAATGGTGAAACTAACAGATGATAGATTAAGTGTGTACGTGACTAAAAGTGTATAAAATCAGATCCCCGAATAAAGAACTTTGCTACACGCCATCCCATCCCGTGTAGTCTGTTTCTTGTTTACCCTTAATAACTGCAGAGGCGAGCTTATACCCACGGCAAAGCTGCTGCTCTTTTGCATCTCTGGTCACGCAACACTGAAGTCTAACTCATTTCTACACATTCCTAACTTCAAAAGCCAACAGGTGTATTTCAAAGTAATGAAATCTATTGCTTTTCTCCAGATGTAATGTAGTTAGCCTACGTCTAAGTGGACGCTCGACTTCTCAGCGTGCTGCACGGCAGACTCCAGTCTCTCCTCTGCTGTTAGGATGGGAAGCATGTTAAAGTCATTTGAGGAAACACTTTTCCTCCCTGTTGCCCAGCTGAAATGTGCTCCCCTATTTGTGCAGCTTGTATCCTTACATGTCACCATTAAACACCACCTCCCCACTACAGCTTTGGGAATTGTATGATACTTCATTCCAGATATCATACAGGTTTTGTTGGGTCCCTATGTTTTCTCAGCTATTTACTTATTTACATTGGTGTATTTTACGACTTTCTTGCTCCTCCTCAGTCTAGATTCTTATCTTCAATCATTTTGACAGATATGAAAGATACAAGCTACATTCAGACACTGAATGATGTTCAAAAGTCTGACTTAAAACACTGGGAAGCAGTAAAGAATGTGCTTCCTGGGGAAGTTTGCTGTGTGTTCTCTGTCCCCTGCCCTGCTGCAGGGAAGCGTGGAGGGAGCACTCTTATGTGGGAGGAGCACTCCTGTGTGGAGGGAGCACCCTGTGTGGAGGGAGCACTCCTGTGTGGAGGGAGCATTCCTGTGTGTAGAAGGAGCAGTGCTGTGTGGAGGGAGCACCCTGTGTGGAGGGAGCACCCTGTGTGGAGGGAGTACTCCTGTGTGGAGGGAGCATTCCTGTGTGTAGAAGGAGCAGTGCTGTGTGGAGGGAGAACCCTGTGTATAGGGAGCATTCCTGTGTGGAGGGAGCACCCTGTGTGGAGGGAGCATTCCTGTGTGTAGAAGGAGCAGTGCTGTGTGGAGGGAGCACCCTGTGTGGAGGGAGCATTCCTGTGTGGAAGGAGCATCCTGTGTGAAGGAAGAACTCCTGTGTATAGAAGGAGCACTTCTGTGTGGAAGGAGCATTCCTGTGGGGAGGGAGCACCCTGTGTGAAGGGAGCATTCCTGTGGGGAGGGAGCACCCTGTGTGAAGGGAGCATTCCTGTGTGGAAGGAGCATCCTGTGTGAAGGAAGCACTCCTGTGTGTAGAAGGAGCACTTCTGTGTGAAGGAGCATTCCTGTGTGGAAGGAGCATACCAGGTGGAGGGAGCACCCCTGTGTGTAGGGAGCACTCATGTATGGATGGAGCACCCCTGTGTGAAGGGAGAATTCCTGTGTGGAAGGAGCACTCCTGTGTGAAGGGAGCATTCCTGTGTGTAGAAGGAGCAGTCCTGTGTGGAGGGAGCACCCTATCTTGAGTGAGCATTCCTGTGTGTAGAAGGAGCACTTCTGTGTGGAGGGAGCATTCCTGTGTGAAGGAAGCACTTCTGTGTGGAGGGAGCATTCCTGTGTGTGGAAGGAGCACTTCTGTGTGGAGGGAGCATTCCTGTGTGTGGAAGGAGCACTTCTGTGTGGAGAGCACTCCTGTGTGGGGGAGCATTCCTGTGTGTAGAAGGAGCACTTCTGTGTGGAGGGAGCATTCCTGTGTGGAAGGAGCACCCTACGTGGAGGGAGCATTCCTGTGTATAGAAGGAGCACTTCTGTGTAGAAGGAGCATTCCTGTGTGTAGAAGGAGCACTTCTGTGTGGAGGGAGCACCCCTGTGTGAAGGGAGCATTCCTGTGTGGTAGGAGCATACCAGATGGAGGGAGCACCCCTGTGTAAAGGGAGCACTCCTATATGGATGGAGCACCCCTGTGTGAAGGGAACACTCCTGTGTGGAGGGAGCACCCCTGTGTGGAGGGAGCCCCTGTGTGGAGGGAGCATTCCTGTGTGGAGGGAGCAGCCCTGTGTGGAAGGAGCACACCAGGTAGAGGGAGCACCCCTGAGTAAAGGGAGCACTCCTGTGTGGAGGGAGCATTCCTGTGTGGAGGGAGCACCCCTGTGTGGAGGGAGCATTCCTGTGTGGAGGGAGCATCCCTGTGTGGAGGGAGCATTCCTGTGTGGAGGGAGCACCCCTGTGTGAAGGAGCATTCCTATGTGGAAGGAGCACACCAGGTGGAGGGAGCATCCCTGTGTGAAGGGAGCATTCCTGTGTGGAAGGAGCACTCCTGTGTAGCTGAGTGCCCAGGTGGATCCTTTATAAACCAATCACTGTTTCTTGTGCACCCTTCTAGAGAAATTTTTCGCATATTCAAATAAATACAATCTTTATTTATTTTTTAAAATCAAAAGTTGTTTATTATACCTGGTTTTCACATTTTTTTACTTATCCATATTTTTAAGGTCTTTCTACATATAAGAGTTCATCCTTTTGACAAGTCATATAAGATTATTTCTGTACCTTACAAAATTATTTTTCAAAAAACATTTGGAAGAACAGGTGAAAATACTCAAGATATTTAAAACAAACTACTACTAATAAAGAAAGAGATGGCCTATTCAGATATCTAAATCTCCAAATATACTCTAAAACATTAAGTAAAAGAGTTTAATGCTAATGTAAGACAGATTACAAATGGCACATAAAAAAGACCCAATGTGCATAACAATAGTATATAATAAAATCAATGTAATAAATTGGATATTTGAAAGAGGTTAAATTAGATCAGTATCACATTCCAAATATATTTCAAATGTATTGAGGAGTTAAAAATATGAGACAATGAAATCATAAAGAAAAATCAAAGACCTCTTATGTACTATAACACTATTCACAATAGCCAAGATATGAAATCAATCAAAGTACCCATTGACAGATAAATGAATACAAAGTTTGGTATATATACACAGTAAAATACCATTCACACATAAAAAAAGAACAAAATCCTGTCATTTGCAGCAACATGAATGGAAATAGAAGATTGTATGTTAAGTTCAATAAGCCAGGCACAGAGAGACAAATATCATATGATCTTTGTGCTTCATTTTGGATAATTTCTGCTGACCCCACCCTTAAGCTCACTTTTCTTCAGCAAGTGTGTGCAATCTGATGAACCCATTGGAGGAAAACTTCGTCTATGAGAGCTTGTTTTTCTTAATTTCTAATATTTTATTTGACCTTACTCCTATGTAGAGCTTAGAAAAAAGAAACATTGACATCATGGAGATAGACAGTAGAATGATGGTTTCCAGAGGCTGAGAAGAGTAATGTGTATATATACATATTATATATAAAGAGGAATTGCTATTGGCTCATCCTAGATACCTGATTTAGACTAAAAGCAAAGTCAAATTCTCCGTGAATATTCAATTCCCCTATTAGACATACACAATGGATATGTTTTTGTCTGTCAAACTCTTCACAGATACTACATCATGAATAAATACCCACTTGCTATACTAATGGGAAAAACTCAAGTAAAGGATATATCTCCAATTTCATAATATTTATAGGGTCCTTACAATTGATTTGGGAAGACAATCCCTGAAAATTGGGGATTAGAATTAAAATAATTAGCAAGTAGAGTTTGAAATTAAAAAGCTAAACATATTCTCTCTCATTCTCTCTCTCTCTGTATCTCTTTTCTCCCTCATCTCCTACCCCTAAGCGCACACACACACACACACACACTCATATATATATATATATATATATATATATATATATATATATATATATCTATAAAGAGTGTGTTAACATTAATTTTATGCAATCTTAAATCTTGAGAGTTTTCAGCTCCAGCCACTAAGATATCCTTTGAGGATCATTAAGTTTGTGAATTCATCCTAGAAAAAGTGCTACCTAACCCATTGCTAAGGCACACAGCACCACAAAGTACACCACAGTCATCTTCAAAGTCCTACCGTTGGGAAGCTGTGCACTGACACCAGCACCTAGTCCACCCTTCAGAACAATTTTGTAACTCTTCATAAGGTGTGGCCATTAGAGTTGGCTGTCATATTACCCTTGATGTCTTGAATGTCATTAAAATGTCTTCCTTTCAATATTTCTATCTTTAGATATAAAAAAAAAAAAAAAAATCACTGGAGGCCAGATCAGGTGATTCAGGAAGGTTTTGAATACATTTATTTGTTTGATGGCTAAAAACGCCCTCACAGGCAGTGCCAAGTGAGCTGGTGCATTAGCCTGATGTAAGAGCCAAGAGTTGTTCATAAAAAGTTCAGGTTGTTTTTGTTCAACTTTTTCACACAGCCCTTTCAGTGCTTCTAAATACTAAATTTGATTAATTGCTTGGTCCACTTGGTATAAAGTCATAATGAGCATAATAAACAATCCTCTGATAACAAAAAAGTGTAGCAACATCACTTTGACTCTTGGTTTGGACTGATGGAACTTTTTTGGCTGTGGAGAACTGGCTGATGGACTACTTAAATTTTTTTCAGTTTTTAAAAACTGTTTTATTTATTGTAGTTTCTACTGATACATCTTCACTGTGACTTTGAGGCTCGGTTTCAGGGTTGTATTGGTACACCCATGTTTCATCACTGTTGATAACACAGACAAAACATAGTCTTGCCTCTCCAAACAGTCTTAGCAAACTTCAGCTCATTTTAAATTTTGTTCATCAGTGAGTTCCTTCAGGATCATTTTTGCACACACTTTTCTCATGCCAAAATTTTCACTTAAGATTTTCTTAACTTTTTCCCTATTGATATTTACTTTGCTATGCTTCTCACAGTCAGCCCATGATTTTGATGCACAACTTGATGAATTTTTGTAAGGTTTTCATCAATTCTGCTGGTTTCCCTGGCTTCTCTTCATCACTGACACTTTCTCTCAAGGTTTAATCCATTTGTTCACTGGCATTTTCTTCATGGCATTGTTCCCATAAACTTGGGCTAACATGCCTCCAATTTTACTTCCACTCTTGCCAAGTTTAACAAGAGATTTATAAATGTCTTTTCATTGCTCTAAGTCAAGCTCTGACATTCTTATAATAGCCCACAAAACCAGGCAGCAATAATGAATGTCACTCAACAAGACACCACCACACGTCAACACAAACACACCTATGAGACTCTAATATACAAATGTTATGAAACCTTACTGAGTTGTTTATATAGTGCTGCCAAAATAAGCTCATGGTGGTGAGTTCATGAACTTGTCAGACCTCCTATTTTCTGCTCACTGAATATGATCATCTTACTTTAAATAGCAAGACCAGGTTCTGAAAACCTGTAAACTTAGAGCAGCAGGGAGTAGGGATGATTCTATTATAGGATCCTATGATATTAAGTATCCCATGAAACAATCACCTTCTTTTTCTTTTCTTTTTTTTTTTTTTTTTTTGGAGACAAAATCTCACTCAGTTGGCTCAGAGTTGAGCACTGTGGCATCAGAGCTCACAGCAATCTCAATCTCTTGGACTCAAGTGATCCTCTTGCCTCATCCTCCCAAGTGCATAGAACCACCGGCACTTTCCACAATACCCAGCTACTTTTTCTATTTTTAGTAGAGGTGGGGTCTTACTTTGCTCAGGCTTGTCTTATTTTCCTGGTCAGGCTATCCACCTGCCTTGGTCTCCCACACTGCTAGGATTATAGGGGGAGCCAACATCCCAGCCAGCAATCACCTTCTTAAACACCAATCACATCAATGCTTTGCTGGCTTCTGCCTAAGTCCCACCAAAGTCTGAATACACAGATTCCTGCAGCTTTGGCTTTCCCCTTCAGGCCAAGTTGTGTTCCTTCTCAGACTCCACTATTGTCAGATTTCACTGACATTCTGGTCAGTGAACTGTGTCTTTGTTGGGAAGGCTGCTGGCCTAGGCCACTGATTTTCCCCATTCTCACCACAGATGTACCATTATCCAACTCCAGATACCCAAATGCCACTCACAGATATGGTGAGTCAGTAGCCTAGGTATAGAGCATAGCCTGGATTATCATTTGTGCCCTATTTTCTCTTTCTCTCCTCTTACAAGAAATCCGCTTAAATATGCATTTAGCCAAGTGAAGTTGTCCCACAGCTTATTGATGGACTACTTACATTTTTTCCAGTTTTTAAAAGAAATCTCTGTTTAATTTATTGTAGTTTCTATTGATACATCTTTAAATTACTAATCTTTCTTCTGCCTTATCTGATCTGCTGTATATCTCACCAGATGTATTTTTTTAAAAATAAGACAGTAGTTTCCATGTCTAGAAATTTTCTTTGAATATTTCTCATCTGCTTCACATTTGATCTCCCAGGACATTGAACTCTGTCTTCTCAACTCATGGAGACTACTGGGCTTAGCCTGGGTCCTTTACCCTATGTTGTAGCCTTGAAAGTCACGAGGCAGTTACTGGAGCAATTCTATAATGTTCACTGTGCTCATTCTCGGTACAACTATCCTGTGCTGCATAACATCCCGTGTCTGAAAATCATTGCTTCATAGGTTCTGCTTAGATTTTTAGCTTTTTAAGACAGGACGATAAATCCACTCACAATTTTTGTTTTGTTTTCTTTTTATCTTGGATGACAGAATTTTTCTCTCACCTTATTCAAAAAGTTTTACTTTACCCACATAGGGTAAATGAGATCTTTTAATCTCATCATTTTTCTAAATATCATTTGTTGTTCCAACTTCAATACAGGATATTATGCTTAATTTTTTTATTATTGGAGTAAAACATACATATAATAAGTGCAAAAATTCCAAGCATACAGTAATCTACTTTCACAAAGTAAACACATTAACCATCATCAAGAAAAGAAATAAAAAATTATCAAAACTCTGGAAACTCATCTGACACTGCTCTTGTCATCTGCCCTCAAAAGTATCCACCATGTAGAATCTTAGCACTATAAAAAATATTTTGTCTATTTTTAAATTCACATCAATGGAATTATATTTACTCTTTTGTTTCTGATTTCTTTGGGTCAGTATAATATCTGTGAGAATCATATATGTAATTGCACATAAAGTTTTTAAAATTCTCATTGCTCTACACATATGGTATTCCATTATATGAATATACAAATATTTATTATCTACTCTATTATGGCTGGACATTTGAGTAGTTTTCACTATTATGAATAAGGCTTCTATGTAACTATTTTGTGTATGTCTTTTGCAAACAAATGTATACATTTCTATTAGGAATATAATAAAAGTTCAATTTCTGAGTAATACAGTGTATATATATATTTTTTTTCAGTTTTTTTAACATTGCTATTTTTCAAAAGAGTTATACAAATTTCAATTGCATCAGCAGTAATGAGATTTCCATTTGCTTAACATTGTCATCAACAGTTGGTATTTTCCTCTACATTTTCCCCCAGAGGTTAGTGATACACATATCACATCACAATTTTTAATTTGCATTTTGCTGAATCTTAATAAAACTGAGACCTAGTCATATGCTTACTGTCCAAGTGCTATTTTATTTTGTGAAATGCCCATAAATGTCACTCCCTATTGTGTTGCTGCTCCCTACCTCTTAATTAATTGGAAGTTTTCAATATATTCTAAGTACAAATTCTTTTTCAAATACACCTATTACAAATGTCTTCTCCCACTCTGTGATTTAGATTTTCAATCTCTTAATGGAACATTTTCATTAATGGAAATTCTTACCCTGCTAATTCATTCTTGATGGTTAGTGTTCTTGTGTCTTTTTAAGTAAATTGTTGTCTAGTAAGTACTAGTATATTTTCCTATTTTACTCAAAACCTTTAAAAATTTTAACTTACCAATTTAACTTTAAAATTTCAATCTACTATTTGAGATTTATTTTTGTTTATACTGTGTGGTAAAGATCAAAATTCATTTTTCTCATGTGAATATGCAAATAGCCAAGCACTTACTGAAAAGACTTTTTTTTCACAGTACTACATTATAAGATTAGTCATGAATCAAGTGACTCTGTGTATGTTAGCCTGTGCCTGGAACTTCTATTCAGCTCCCTTTTGTCTGTCTTGATGCCAATATCACATTGTCTTATTCACTATAATTGATGTTCTAGTTTTCTTCTTCTTAAAGAATTATCTTTGATTATTTTGATCATTCTTATTTCCAAATACACTTTAGAATCAGTTTACAATTTTTAACTAAGTAACCTGGTAGGATTTGTTATATCTGTTTGAATAAATTACATTGAATAAATTTTAATGTTAAAACCAACCTTGCATTCCTCAGATACACCCCACTCGGCCATGATGTGTTATCTTTATTTGTTACTGGATTCAATTCTATTGTGTTTATTTTTAAGGATTTTTGCATCTATGTTTGTGAAGTATATTGACCTACAGTTTTTTTCTCTTGTAACTTTGCTTTTGCACTTGGGTACTATTTCCTTTACAAAATAAATTGGAAATACCCTTCCTCCTTTTACTATCTGGAGGACCATTTGTAGCAAGCAAATATTTGGTAAAATGAACCAGTGAAGAAATTTCTGCTTAGAGTTTTCTTTGTGCAAATGTTATCTTTAATAGAGAGGACAATTTATCTAATTTTTTTTGAATTAGTAGTAGATTGTGACTTTCTATGAATTTGTTCATTTAATCTATGTCATCAAATTTATTATAGTAAATTTGTCCATAATACTTCCTTGTTAATAGCTTCAAGGGCTGTATGATATGTAATAATGCTGGGTTCTCCCCTTGATATTTGTCATCTGTGTCTAGAAGTTTATCAATTTGATCTTTCTAAGAACCAGCATTTGACTTAATTGTTTTTTTTTTTCCTTTTTTAAAATTGCTTCTACTTCAGGTCTTAACTTTCTTATATCCTTCCTTTTTCTGGCTTTGAATTTGTCTTGTTTTTATTTTAATATTATGTTAAAGTAGAACATTAAATTATTAAGTTCAAATTTTTCTTGTTTTTAAATATAAACATTTCATGCTGTCAATTTGCCTTTAGGCATTGCTTTAGCTACATACCATAAAGTTTACTATGTTTGAATTTTTATTAAATTTAAAGTATTTCCTAATGTTCCTTATGAATGCTTCAATACCAAAGTATTTTAGAAATATATTGTTTAAATTCCAAATATATGAAAATGTTCCATCCATTTTTCCATTATTTATTTCTAACAAAAGTCCATTATTCAGATTTACTGTGCTTTAACAGTCGAGAATGTCTAATAAATACCTCTTTGGAGATTTTATGTACACCGTTGTTTGTTATTCATTGTAGAATAATCTATGTTGAATAACATAGCTTTGCTATTAATTAATTTTGACAAATGCTTTATATTTATTATCTAAATATAAACATGTATTCTGCTTGGTTTTATCTCTTGTCTCCATCTGAGATTTCAATTAGCTAATAATTTAGAACACTGACATTGACCCACAAACAACGTTATATTGGTATGTTTTTTTCTTTGTGTTTTATTTTGAATAGTTTCTTCTGGCCTACCTCTGAGCTCACTTTTTTTGTTAAGTAGGCACAATCTGATCAACCTTTTAAAGAAAATCTTTGCTCATGAGATTTTTCTTAACTTTTAATATTTATTTGTCTTTAAAAATAATTTTTTTCTCTTCTGAAAGTCCCTATCTGCTCATATTTTAAATTTAACATATTAATTATGGTGATTTAAAATACTTGTCTAATTATTTTAACATCTAGATCATCTCTATGTCTATTTCTGTAGATTACTTTGTCTCCCTACAAAGAGTCTTTTCCCCACTTTTTGTGAGTCATGCAATTTTTGACTGAATGGTTAACATCACATAGTAAAGAAAAGCAGAGTCTGATACTGACCACATTTGTTCCCAGAAATTACCTCCTTCAGCCTGTTAGTGGAAGGAGCTAGTTTATAATCAAGGAGGTTGGGTTTGGCTTCTTTGTTGTTATCCTTATTCTCAGTGCACCACAGTCTCCCAGTGCCTTCAGGGTGGGCTGCCCTCATCTTCTGCTTAGGGACCAGGACTGCTGCAGGACTTCTGATGTTCCTGCTCCCCCTCCTTTTCCAGTAATTCCTGAAGTCTTGAATCACAGAAAGGATCTCTCTACACCAATGGTCCTCAACCTGTGGGTCACGACCCCTTTGGGGGTCAAATGACCCTTTCACAGAGGTCAGCTAAATACATCCTGTATATCAGATATTTATAGTACAATTCATAACAATAGCAAAATTACAGTTATGAAGTAGCAACAAATATAATCATGGTTGGGGGTCACCACAGCATGAGGAACTGTATTAAAGGGTTGTGGCATCAGGAAGGTTGAGAACCACTGCTCTACACCCTTTTTCCATCAATGAGTTACTGCTGCCTTTTCCTTGTGCTGGTGTTGGAGTGGGGACGGGAAGGGTTCCTGTCCTCCTGGTTCAATCTCAGGCTAAGGAAAGACTTCTTCGTCTGGGCCTTGTGGGCAAGGCATTCCAGAATTTCTTCCTGTTTTCCTTCCCATAGCAGCCAAACTCCTTTTTAAAATCTGTGTCAAATCTTATTCTAGAAATATAATAGTGTCCCAGTCCTCAACACCTGCTAACATGTCTCTTCTTTGTACCATGATTCTTTGTGCCTGATTCTTGGCCTGAGAGGTTTCCCTGTTCCTCCATCAGCATTCCTGATAGTAAGAGCACTTTTTTCTGTCCTCCCTAACTTAAGGCTTTTATTTCATGTGGGAGAAGGATTTGGGGAAGTGGAAAGCATTTCTGCCTGCCGTGCAGTGGTATCAAGTCACTCTTTGCACATCTACCCCACAGTCAGGACTGGGGGACTCTTCAGTCCCCTGCCTTTCATCTCTCTCTCTGTGATCACCTGGGGCAGGCTCCTGGAGTTTGTGAGTTAAGGAAACTGCCCTTGTGTACTATAAATATCTGAACTGAAATCTTAGCTCAGTCTTGGCCTTTAAGAAGCATTTAAAATTTTGGCTGATTTTTTTCTTACATGCTTCTATGAAAGCTATTTACTCTTCCTGTGCTCTGTCAAAGTTGAAAAGTTTGTGTCAACTCTTCCCCAAGCAAACATATCTGCTACTTTTCAGTACATAGTTTGCTTCATTGTGTTGTGATCTCAGTGCCCTAATGGCTTTAATAAAGTTATGTTTTTATAGATCATCTGGCTTTCTCTCATCATTAGGGTGGAAGCAACACTCATTCTATTGCAGCCTTGGATTTCCTACATGGAAATGGAACTTAACTTCCAGAATTTTGATTGGGATTAATGTCTATAGATTGATTTTAAAAGAAATCCATCTGTACAATATAAGCATATTATTTGTGTGAAATTAACATATTTTGTGTAAAAAATTAATGATTAATTTAAAAATAGTTGTTGTTTTATAATTTGACTAATATAATATTATAAGCATGTACATTGACTAATGTTGGGGAAAATTACCTTTACAGAAGTCCTTATCTCCTCTGAGGTGATGAGGAGGAAGTGGTAGGTCAAATGTGGAGAGAATGTAGTGACATCTCTTGTCATTCACCAGGTATCAAGACACCTGCTCGTAGACAAATGGCTATTAATAAATGGCAGATACACAACTGTAACCTGGTCTTGTTAGCCCTCAGTTCAGAGTCTTTCCACTACACATTACACATACTAATGTACTTTAAATAGATCTCTTGGATTTTTTCCTTTTTTATAATAAGAAATACAATTACACAAATTTTTCAGAATGTTAAACACATCAATAAATTTATTACTTTCTAATTTGTAATATCTATGCCTATAGACAAAACGCTGAACCTTGGATATTTGTGCTGAGTCCTTTGAGAAAAAAAAAAAAAGTGTTTACTTCTATAGAGTTTGCTCAGATTTGTCTTTATGAGTGCTCTCACATGAGCCTATTGTTTTATGTCACTTTGTTTCCTGTATGAATTATAGGTAGTCTTTGGGATCTCATCACATGAAGAACTGTCCTCTCTTACATCAAAATTTTGGCAAAATGCCTTTAAAATTAAACAATCTGGTAGATAGGCCTTACCATCCTGTAATTCAAGTTGAAGTCATTGAAATTAAAAGATCAAGATGAGGTTTTAAGTTAATGAGCTGGTCATCTTATAATTCCAATGAATGTGGTCCAGTTTAGTTATGGAGACTCCATAGCTTGACCTAGAATTAAGGATTCAGACATAAGGAAAAGAAAGCATCAAAACCAGTAATGATGCAAATATCCCTCCCTACACAAGGACAAATACCCAGGGGAAGGTGGTAATCGCATGGAATGAATGAAGTAAAGTAACTCTTATCTAAACATTTACTTCGAGTTACTGCTTTCTTTCAAAATAGTCAATGAAAGGTTTTCCATTTTTTTAATTATATTTATGGACATCTGATGCACTGTTCCCTGAAGGAAGAGTTCACCCACACATGATACTAAGTACTTTCAATAATTTGTCCCCAGAAAACCCCAGTGAGTTATGAAATAAGATTTCAATGAGCCTGTATGACTCTAGAGCAGGGTTTAGGAAAATATGGCCTATAGAACCAAAACGGACCTACCACTTGTTTTTGGACCTAAAGGTATATTGTAACACAGCTGTATCTATCTCATCCTCCATGAACAACCATAGTAATACTTTAAACTATAAATTTCATGTACTTATTTACTACTTAAAACCTTCCAAAAGGCTTCCTATAGCTCCAAGATCCTTTACATGGCCTATGGTTACCACTCACCTGGATTCCTTGCCCACTGCCCAGGAGGAGGCCAGTGCACTGGAACAGCAAGGGTTGCAGCAGAGACAGAGTTTCTGTCACAAGGTGCCAAATGAAGAGAGGAGGAAACTTCTCAAATCCACCTGCCCAAGAATTTGGGAGCTAAAGTTTTAAAGGTAGTTTCATGGGCAAAGGGCTAGGGAATTGGGTCTGCTGATTGTCTAGGGATGAGCTCATACAGTTTGAAAGCAAAAATTGTCTTCTTGCACTGAGACAGTCAATGACTAGAGGGTCACAGGACCTGTTGAGTCAGTTCCCACATACGGCTGATTTTCTGGTTGCTGTTAGTTGGGCCCCCTGAATGTAGAGTCTGGAAGATATATCAAAACCTTATCTTAGGTTTTACAACAGGGATGTAATCTGTAGAAATGATTGGAGGAAGACATGAATATTACACCAGTCAAGGATATGTGCCTCTTAAGCAGTAAGCAATTACAGGAAAGCAAGCTAAGAAATAATGGTTGGTTAACCTTTAGCTATATCTATACTTCTGTAGAAATTAGACTTTTATCATCCTTCTTGCCTTACAGCCTTATGGTACTTTGATAAGGTGGTTTCAATACAAGGCTATTCAGACCATGCCTTCTGCTTACCCGTGTAGACCCGGCACGTCTCACAACTTTCTGCCTCCTACTCAGGCCTTTCAGTCATATTTTTTCCCATGTTCTCTTGCCTCTGGGCCTTTTCTCCTGCTTTTATCTTTACCTTCAACTGGGTCATTCTTTTTCCTTTTGTGGTCCTAGCATAGAAGTCATCATTTCCTTGAAAAATACCTGAGTTTCACATGCTCCCATAAAACTCAGAAGATTTATTACCAATAGTAATTAGGCTATTATTTATGTTGTTTGTGGCATACATCAGGTAAGCTATAGATCATACACAAAATCTGATATGAATGGTTCATGAACTAAGAATCGTTTTTCCATTTTTATACAGTTGAAAAAATCCAAAAGAAAAATATTTGACAACATCTAAAAAATATATGATATTCAAATTAATACAATTGTCGTTGAGGCACACCGTTTGTTTATGTACCGTCACACACAGGGAAGGTATCGTAGATACAATGATAAAAGAGAAAGTACTTTCTCCGTCCTCACATAATTCCATACCCACCATATCTTCCCCAGTTTACAGCTCATAGAAAGCACTCAGTAAAAATTTGTGGCAGAAATAATGTGTGAATAAGGAAGTCAAACTATTTTTCCCAGGAATCAGTTGCAATTCACCAGAATCCAGACAGTTATCAGATTCTAGCCAAAATATTCTTTGCTACTCAATCAATCCTCCTTCCCTGTGATTGTAGGACAGTATTATCCTTCGAGTAATCGTGAAATTACAATTCCTTCCCATTTCTACATAGCCTTGGATATCGCCAGGACTGCAGGTTTGAATATGATGAAGTGTCCATGAGAAAACTTCCCCTGTTGTGCCCACAAAGAGTAAATAATGATAGATGAATACTTCTGCTCAAAACCCTGCTTCAAAACAGCATTCTGAGCAGTCCAGGCACACCTCAAGAGCAAAGCTTATGAAAAAACTATATAAAAGCAAGCACTGTGATTAACCATATCCAGATGGGAGAGAAATGCGTTGACATTTCAGCAAGAACAGCCTTCAATTCAAGCCAGAAAAATCCCCATTTAAACTTTCTAGTCAGCCAAAATTTCCAGCTGTATGGATTCTCTTGTGAACAAACAGTACAACACGCGGAAAAAGGTCACGGAAGAATGTGCCGGTAATCACAGACTGTAATTAAGTGGTAATGACCCCAACCTGAACCCTTCTTCAGGATTAATGAATACCTGAAAAGCCAGTGGCCTGCGGCAGCCTCATTCTAGCGTGAATGCCCTGGGATAAAGTGAGTGCTACAAACAAAATGAGTTTTCAGCGTAAATCATCTCCTAAAGTTATCTTTTCCACTGCTATATCAGAGTTGGATTTTTATGGCATTCACTGTGAAAAAGACCAAGTGTAATCAAGAAAAGAGAAAGGAAAGATTGAAATTCAAAAGCAGTAGGGGATTTCTTTTGGATGGGGCTGTGGGAGTAGGTGTGAATTATGTATTTAGAATGTTTAGGTTAATTTTCAGCTTTTCTCTCCATATTAGAAACATAGGGATCAGAATTTTTTTTTTTTTATGTACCAGATGAATACTCATAAATTCACCACTGTCATCAAAGTGAAGTGAAATTATGATTATAATTATTAGTTGTAAAATGTGGTATATAAAACGTGGTATCACGTGTTTCAGATCTGTACAACAGAGTTGGGAAGCCAGTCTAAGAAAGACCTCCTGCACAACCATCAACCCTGCAAAAAAAAGAAAAAAAGAAAAATAATAACTTGCCATGAGCCTTTGAACTAGGTTAAACCACGACATCCTGGAGAACAGCTGAATTTTGCCAGTACTGCTACTTTTCAACAGCAACAAGCAAAACACTATAGGTTCATGTATTAAACCATCCACCCACCGGCAGTGATAATTCCTTCAAAATACCTTAACTTCCTTTTAAAAATTCCTAATACCCACTCTCCTCTCTCTCTGGAACACAGTTGCACTTCTAACCAAATCTGTGTCTCCTGAATTTCCATTCCTAAAACCCCAGTAAACGCCTTGTCTCACTGCATCGCAGCCTGGCTTTTGACTTCTTAGTTGACTTTATCCATAGTAATGATGATTACAATCCGCATCACAGTGGCTTTTGATATCTTCAGTTAACTGATGGTAAGAGAAGAAACAAGGAGCCTAATCAGTTACAGTCAGTGTCTGTGTTAAGAACGAGAGATGTTCTGTCTGTTTGTTCTTAAGTTGAATCTGTATGTCATTTGGAATAGGTACATTTACCCATTACCTGTAATAGCCTCTGTTTGTTAAGTATGAGTTGTACTTACGTCAGATGTTTGTAACCTGGGAACTGCCTGTGGTAAGGTGACCCATCATTTATTTGCAATTTACTGTCTATAGTAGGTACTTAATAGTCTATCTCTTCCATTGGGAGTTGAACATCATCTCTCTCACATAGTCAAGGAACCTGAGAATAAGGAAGGTTTAATAACCTGTCCGAAGTCATTCTAATCAGTGTGGAAGGTGGAATTCAAGCCTAGGTTTCTACAACTCCAAGGCCCAAACTCAAAATCAAGATGCACTGGAAGGTTGCTGATAGGAAAATTCTCTGTCAATCATTTACAAGTGATGAGATAGAGTTGTCAGGAACAAAATATCAATAGGAAAATGGAGCTGGTGATGCAGAACTAAAGTCGTTAACATGCGTTTAAAGTGTTATGTATATCCCCTTTACTCTATCAGGAGCAGTCATGGCTGCAAAAAGCTCAGGAGTGATGAGGATTTTAAGGCAGGAGACTGCTCTTTGTGCCGTCATCGGGATTTGATAACATTTCCATCTCCAAGACAACCACGGGCTCCAAAATACACCCACACTCACAGTAGCCCTAGCTAAGTCCATCATGTCTGAAATTTCTTTAATGAAAGATGAAGAGGCTTACTTTTAAAATGAGAATCTTAAAATGTGAACATGACTCAGAGGGCTCCCCATTACACTCACCCTAACTGAGGGGAAAACTGCTATCCGTACCTTTCTCAAGGGGTATAGCCTAGGCATCCTCAAACTTTTTAAAAAGGGGCCAATTCACTGTCCCTCAGACCATTGGAGGACCGGACTATAGTTTAAAACAAAAAACTATGAACAAATTCTTATGCACACTGCACTTATCTTATTTTGAAGTAAAAACCAACACGGGAACAAATACAATTCACACTGCTTCATGTGGCCCGCAGGCCGCAGTTTGGGGATGCCTGGTATAGTGGGAGGCTTGCTTTACAGATTGAGGAATTAAATAATGGATTAAAAAACATCCAATATTGAAATAAGGAAGAGAAGCAGTGGGAGAGGAATTATTTAGTTGTCTGCTGCAGACAACATGGGAAAAATAAAAGTCACTAGATTCTCATTCTATTCTCATTTTCTGGGTCCCAAATAAGGTGACCAGGCATTTTTTTTCTTGCTTAGGATGGATGGGACCAATGACAGAGGGGACATGAAAACTACTTTGAGCCACGGGTTGTCTGCACAGGGCTTTTCTTTTCAGGTATGTCCTGTTCTTCCATGGGATGTGGCAGAGGGTATTTGGGCTTCAGAGCCTCCTCTGAAAAAACATAGTGTCCATTCCACGCCCTCAGCACAACTCTGTCCTCACCCAAAGTTTTGCCCGCCTGTGCCTCTGGGAGAAGCAGCGCACCTGATCCTACCAGTCCCTTTCTCTTGGGACTGTTATGTAACTATAAGCCCAACTGCTGTAACTCACATAGGAAGACAACCCACAGTGGTATCCAAGCAAATAAAACACTCTTTAGCCATGTCTCAGACACTAGAGCAAAATTACGTTTGAACTATGGTAAATTTTAAGCCAACACACTCACATTCTAAGCTAGACATTCCATGACTTTTACAAGCCCTTTCTCAAGGACAGAAAAGCCAAAAATATTTGGGAGGAAAATCCAAATACAGCTGAGCTTACTTTACCTTTCCTCATTTTCAAGGTTGGAGAATCACAAAAACCACCCCCCAAATCTCTAATTTGTTCATGAGCCACACATTTGGGAAGTAAAGTATAGCAGTGACTGAGTGAGGAGTGAAGACGCCATGGTGTGGGTGACTGACTACTTTGCAAGATATAGGAAGGCTTGTGAACTTTTTCAGAGCAGAAAATTATCTTACCTCAAACACGTGGCCAAGGTGGTAGGACAGACAGTGACTTGATTTCTCCCGAATGAGTTAAACCAGTTTTTCAAAACAGATGCTGCTACATGCTAATGAGAGAGAGTTCAGTTAAAGAACTACATGGCATCTTTGCTGAATGGTGAAGCATATATGACAGCAAGTCTAGTCCCACCCTAGTTCTAACGAGACCCGTATCACCCCCAGCACCTGGGCTACCCTGGCTCAAGATGAGTGCTGAGGCAGGAAGTAAAAGGAAAATTAAGAAAATTCATTCTCAGCATCTGGTTGTGGATCATAGAGAAAAAGAAACAAGTTGCTTCTGTGTCAGCAGGTCCAGCTCAGCCCACTCGGCTGACACAGTTCCCAAAGAGGCGTTTCCCTGGCCCTGCAGCTGTTACCCTTAAAAATGGTTTAGGACCCCAGGTGGAAATTGATCAACTGGCTTTCCTAGGGATTCAGTGAATAAGAACTCGATGGCTTTATATTTATACACAATCACTGAAGCATCTGTAAGATCTTGTTTAAAATGCATATACTCTGCTCACTCCAGATCTAAAATGTAAGTATCCTGGGGGGGTGGGGATCCACATGTGTATTCAAAACAAATAAGAAAAGTCAGCGGCTGTGAAGCATGGACTCCAAGGTACGACACAGCCTTTCCTTTTCCTTAATCCTTCAAATGATAAAATCCAAAATTACTTCTTTACTCTGATGCTACCCTTTGGGATTTATTAGTTTTTAATCATGTTTTTACAAAACTGCCACCTGATAAAGAATATAAAACTCCATACGTTCAGAGGAAAATGGGATTATCACCTCACTTATTCAATTAACACAACCTAAGATAGTTCAGTTAAAGAACTACATGGCATCTTTACTGAGTGGGATATGCTTATATGACATAAGCATATACGCTAAGATAGTATTTGCTTCTCCTTTCAGCATTAGCAAAACCTTTCTTGGATGTGCCATCTTAAGGAATAAGTTTCTGTTGGAGGTACGCTGTGATTTCTGCAATGACCTTAAAAGCTGACTGCTGAAAACACAGCCGACTGCCTTTTCTCTTCGTTTAGACATCTTCATAGCTTCTGATCTGCCACAAGTGTTTACTTTCAAATCTAGCTGTGTTAGTTGTGGTTTGTCTTTGTATCTTTTTAATGCATTAGGTAAAAAGAAGAAAATTGCAGCATTATGTAGTATTCCAACCTCCTGTGACCAATTGAGATTGGGATTCCAGGGTAATCACAGTATATTCCAGATCCATGGTATTATATTTGTACATGATCGGCCTCTAACAATTCTCTTCATGTACAATGTTGATTAAAATATTGAGAGCATATTATCAAGGTATCTCAGATCCACTAAAGCATCACTTTAACATTTTGCCTCACTCCAAAGTGAGGTATCAGTAAAAGAATTTGCAAAGGAAAACAGACATCAATAATGTGATTATTCCACTGGTCGAAATCACCTCACCTTTCGTGATCCATCCTCCTCATACGTGATATTTTCTCCTTTGTAAAAAGTTATGCAAGGAAGATTTTACAGCTCTTGGAATATGTAGATTATGAGATTTATCATACTATCATGAACGAGTGTGTTGTGTTTCAGAGCCCTCCTGAAACTTGGGAAAGTAATTTATTATTGAATTAAAATTCAAATTGTGCTACAGACCTTAACCTCCATCTATCCATCCATCTGTTCAACTAATGGATAGTTTTACAATACTAGCTGTGCATCAGAAAGGCACTATACTAAACATGGAAGATAGATAATGATCCAAAAAAAAGTTTCCTTACCTCAGAAGGCTAATAGTCCAATAATGACCGACATCAAAAATAATAAAAATATTATCCTTATCCTTTTACTGTATCATATGTAAATAATAGCATATTATTATTTATGTACGCAAATTAATATATTAATATGATATATATTATATCATAATAATGGAGAATCAGAAACACAACCCCAAAAATCTCTCATTTGTTCATGATCCACATTTTTGGAGACTAAAGTCTAGCAAACAGTGACTCAGAAATATCTAGGGAACATTTTTGAATTTCAAAATGCTTGTGGATATACACATTTAAGAGGGATATAGACAAATGGAGATTATCTTAAGGGGTCACATCCTGCAGGCTGAGGTGACTTGAAATCATACTGTGTAAAGATCAATTAAAGGACTGGAAATGATCAGACAAGAGGGATGAGGACTTTGGCAATCATCAGGCCTGTGACGGTGGAGTGTGGCAAAGGGAGAGATGTGGTTGGGGGAGTCTTAGGGAGTTTAGTAGAGGACATGGGTAGAGGAAAGAAAAAGGAAGATTCCATCTCCAAAAAAGCATCTTTTAATATCAACAGTGTATTAAGATCAAAGAGGATGCTCAAGAAATGATGACATTTCATCACTGGATTCATCTCTTCACATCCTGTCTCCTCTGTTAGCAAGGATATCATAAAAGGCCTTTACTAAAATAACGGGCAGTTGGACTCGAAGGGAAAGACCACCCCCCAGTCCTGGAAGTCTATAAATCATACCGTACATACATTAAACTATTTATACAGAGAGAACACAAAAACCTGAACTTTCATTTTTAAACATGTTTCCTATCCCTTAATTATAATGCCATTTTTTTGTTTTGCTTTCTCTTAATTGACTATCCAACATTATATAGTTAATTTATTTTATGGGGACACATTTTATTTTATGTTATTTTGGAGGGCGACACATTTTAAATTATGAATTAAGCAATAGTAACACAGTTTTTAACACAAAATTGTGTGACTCTTTTAAACTTGTTTGTTTAAAAATCAGGAAAAGTGTCTATTTTCTGATACTTAAAAAAAAAAAAATAAGAAATTAACTGATGACTCCATACTGAATCTGAGTCAAAGCATTCTATAATTGACATTCTCTTATTTGACAATGTAAATGTTACTTTCTTTGCATTATTATTATTATTGCTTAATATTTCAATGTAGTAATTGTCTGATTCCTTTTCTGAATGTATTTATGTTCATTCGTTACAAGGTTTTTCTTTCTAATCCTTACCTTAAACATTGCTTTCGTTATTATATTTTAAGTCTTTTTAATTTTGTGAAGGCAAAAAAAAATGAAAACCTAATTAACACGTGTATATGTAAAAATAAAAATTAAAATTAATAAAATAAAATAAAATAAAAACGAGGAAAAGTTCTTTAGAGACCTGTGTCAGATCCATACAAATAAGCCCTGGCTTTTTCCTTTAAAAAACTACACAAAGCTTCCCACACTCAAATTATGTCTGAAACTCCTATTTTTGAATTGTCTCTGAAAGCTTGTAGCAAATTTTTTTGAATAACTTCAGAGGTAGTAAATTACAGTCTTCTGAGGTACATATTTTGAAATAGCCAAAAGTTATTCAAAGCAACTTCTGAAAAGTAAGATTAGGAGATAAGATTAATAAATCATAACCTATTTTTGTAGACTTAAAATATTTTCTCCTTTCTATAAAGAGTTCCAAATAGTTCTCCTAAGGCTACAGTTTTGTCCTTTCCAAGGACAATTGTCCTTGTCTTTTTGGACAACATAACTAAAATGTTTTGTTATTAATAGTATTCGTTTCAGTGGTTACTTAACCCATTTTCATGGAGATAATACATCTAAGTCACCTTGGTGCCTTTAAGCCCAGTGAAGATTCATCAGAGCTCAGTGGATCCTGGGATTCTGTGTTTTGGAAACACTATTTCCTATCACTGTGACGCTTGACCAAGCGAGGAGTTCTCTGTTCTAACTCACACTTTACTCCTCATCTCAGCATTCTAATGACAACAGATTGATGCCATGCACAGAATTTCAAATACTGAATTTATGGATTTAAATCCAAGATTCCTATTAACTAGCTGACTTTAGGCAAGCAACAGTCTCTTAATAATTATGTCATCTGAAGGGTGAAATGAGACCCTTCAAGAGTTAAATGAGACCATTTATGTAAAGCATGTCTCATAGTCCTTAGCACATAGGAGTTTAATAAAAAGAAAAACATGATTGTCTGTTTCTCCTTCGTATTCATCTCTGCATGTGCTAACCACCATTTCCCTAATGATGTATTAAATTAAAGCTTATTGGAGGGCACCACATGTATCTATAGAGAATTTCAAGCTTTTCTTATTCTCGACAACATTGGCTTACATCTAAGTGAACTTGATCCCTTGAAAATTGTCAGAGACTGTCAAGAAAGATGAGAATATTTTTGATTAGACAGGACAAAAATAGAATCTTTGAAATATAAATACTGTGATTTCAAAAACAAAAACACAAACAAAAAAAGGACATTCAAGGATTAAAAGAACATGTAATTTCACAATCTAGTTTTAATTTTATTCTTTCTGAATATGATCTTTGAGTTCCACAGATATCGATCTTTATAGGGAAGGGCATAGTTAATGCTTTGCCATAAATTTGAGACTTCTCTTCGTTAAGTCCTAGAGGGCACACATTTTTCTAAACGAAGCTCACCTCTTATTTGACTTTCCTCAAATCAGTATTGAAAGTATTAGGGTTCAGAAATTTCTAATACAGTCTTGCCTTTAGAAACTTCAGCTCTCTCAAAAGAGATTGTTTTTTTCTTTTTGGTCACCCCTTCCAGCAATCTGAATGTAGAACAAACCAGGACATGTACAATTGGTCATCATTCTCGCCAGACATCTGCATCTTGCTGGACATCTGCAGTCCTATTTCTTACTGGGTTGCTCCCATCAGGGCTCCTAGTTACCCAGCCTGGAATTTAGTAAGTGCCCAATAAATATGTATTGAATCTATGACTGAAGGCATGGGTATTGGGAGCATACAGAACATACAAAGAGGTACCTTGCACACATGGTAAAGGGAGAGTAAAGCTCTCGGAGAGAGACTAAACTGGAGTTGAATCTCACGTGATTCATGGCATTTTGTTTGTAGGAAAGTAGCCAGGCAGAGAAAACTACAGGAGTGAAGACACGGGGAAGAGAAAGGGTGACTTTTATGTGAGGACCTACACGCAGTTTCTCAAAGTACTAGTTAAAGATTAGCCTGAAGAAATAGCTAGAATCTAGGTCATAGAAATCACTAGTGTCACAGTTCAGAAGCTTAAACTTGACTCTATAGGTCATGGATGGTCCCTTTATATGGGAGAAAAATTTTAAGAAATCAGATCAGACAAATAGATTAAACATATGTTTGATTTTTTTTATGAATCTCTACAACATGTGTAGGAATGGATTTGAGGAGGGCAGGGTGAATCCAGAAGACCAACCTGCTGGGTGTTCAATATCTGTCCCTTGAAACGATGATGATGAAAGTGAGGATAGTCGTGATATTAATAGTTACACAGATGGGCGGCGCCTGTAGCTCAGGGGTAGGGCTCCAGCCACATACACCCAGGCTGGTGGTTCAAACCCAGCCTGGGCCAGTGAAAACAACAATGACAACTGCAACAACAACAACCAAAAAAAAAAAAAAAATAGCTGGGCATTGTGGCAGGTGCCTGTAGTCCCAGCTACTTGGGAGGCTGAGGCAAGAGAATCACTTAAACCAACAAGTTGGAGGTTGCTGTGAGCTGTGATGCCACTGCACTCTATCCAGGGCCACAGCTTGAGACTCTGTCTCAAAAAAAAAAAAAAAAAAAAAAAAAAATTACACAGATGATGATGATTATATGCCTAACATCTAGCAAAGGTTTTCTGTTCGTGAAGTCCTATGCTAGGACCTGTATTTTACTGCTTCATTTAATTATCACAGCAGACCTCCAGGGAAGAGATTTATATTACTTATTTTTATAGATTAAAAAAATTAGGGCTTAAAAAAGTTTAAAAAAGTGTGTCTCATCACTGACATGTTATTCTTCCCCAAAACACATAGCCCCAGTCTATGAGAAGAAACCATCATATAAACTCAATTGAGGGTAATTCAATGAAGTACCTGAGAGGGAACAGGTGTCTATAAGGTTGACAACAGATCAGGAAAGATGGAGGAACTATTTCCTTTAATTTAATGCTTGTACTATGGTTATATGAGATGTTACCCTATGCTACCTTTGCAATATTCTGCAAACATATAAATATTTTAAAATAGAAAAGTTTTTAATATGTCTGTCTCCACAGAACATGGCAGGTGAAATATAAGATGAGCCTAAACTCTTTTGTAATGTTAATATCTTGTAATCTTAAAAGTAATGCTAATAAAAATAATAATTAATATCTTATAAAAAAAAGTAATGATAATAATAACAATAATAATACAAGACCCAATCTGAAAGAACTCCTAATTGTCTGAAACAATTTGAGCAACAAAATAAACAAAAATAATATTAGATTGTAAGTAAAATAAAAATCTGTTAAGTCCACACTTGTATTAATAAGTGATTGAATAAACAACTAAATGAGGTTTCAGAGACAAATCTTCCTTACAAAAGAATGTCTAATAATAAATACAGAAGAAATGGGAAAAATGGAAAATCACCATTAGAACACCACATGGTAATTGCTGCAAGCAAGAGCCAGTGTCACATGTTAAAAATGGATAAACATTTAAGAAAAAGAAGGATATTTTCATGTCCGCAAAGTACATCCACAAAAATAGTTTTAAACTATTGTGGCAATTTTAATATATATTCACTATTCTTTGATAATTTCCCTCCAAGAGTGTAACATTCCTTCCCTTCAGTATGACATGAACTCAGTTGCTTGCTTTTAACACTTAGAATATAGAAATTGGGAGAGGCCATGTAATTTCATAGTTTAGAAACCAGTAGAAACCTCAATCGAGTTGATCAAAGTTAGTGTTACCTGTTAGGAATCATGCAGTATCATGTACCTCCAATACGTGATCAGAAGGAGACTTCGGCTTTGGAATTTTCCCCCAAGATCTACCATTTCAGAGAAAACATAAGATGAGCTCAAATCAAGAGACATTTTACAAAATACCCAACTGGTACTCTTCAAAAGTGGCGAGGTCGTAGAAAATAAGGGAAAAACTGAGGAACAATTATGGAGACGTGACAGAAAGCACAGGGTGGTGTCTGGACTAGAGCTCGAACAGACAGACGACATTAGTGAGAAACTGGTGAAATCTGAATAAAGTCTGTAGTTCATTAGCAGCTTCGTGCCAATATTAAGTTCTTCTGTGCAGTAAATACACCCTGATGACATGAAATGCAACATAAAATGTGGGAAGCTGAGTGAAGGCTGTGTAGCAACTCCCTGCAGCACCTTCACTACTCTTTTGGAAATATAAAATTTTTTTCAAACTTAAAATAAAATGAAGTACCCAGACACAAAAGACATCATTATTAGCAGAAAATAAACGAAAAAGACAAATGGCCACTAAAGAAGATAGGATTAATAACATCCATGATGAAAGAAATTCAAAGTAAAGCAACATTGAAATATCATTAGTTACCTATCAGATTGGCAGAAATCTAAAAATTTGTAAAAGCACTTTGTTGGTAAGATTATAGAGAAACAGAACTTCTTATATTTTGAAGATAGACTATGACTCCACAAATGCAAATAACATATACATGAGGCCACATTTGTAAAAGCAAAATTCCATTTATTCTAATTAATGAGAGATATTAACCACTGATATGTTTAATAAACAGTGGTACAATAATCATGAAAAAAGAACAAGAAAAAAATCTGTGCATTAATATATAATGATTTATATTGATTTATTTTTACACAAAATGTAGTGTCTCTAAATTTTATATAGTACGTGAAATTTTGCATAAGAAAAATTGTGAAATAAGAATTAACCTGTATGTCCATCTGCACATACGTTTGCCTACTACACTACATCTGCTAGGAAAAATAAAGCAGAAACCAATGAAATCTGTTACCTAAAAATGGGTATGGAAATGGGATAGAGCAGATAGGACCATATTTTTTTATAGTATTCTTTTCTATTTATTTTTGAGTTTAATCAAGTATTTATTACATATTCTAAAATAAAACTGAAGCAAAAAAAAGAACAATAACAAACTCTAAAATTAATCTCAATGAGAAACAAATCAATATATCAAATTTATAACTATACAAAGTATTATTTCAAATAATTTCAAAGTGCCCTAAATGTCCATCCTTTATAGAATACCTTCTACAGACCAAAAAAATAAAAGAATTTTTAAGTAGCAGAGAAATTAAAAAGATCTATCCTGGTATTTTAATAATAATATATTGGTATTATTAATGTATTTTGAAGCTATTTGTGGGTATTATAGAGTAAAGCATTTAAAATAAATATATTTTTATTATAAAATAAGATTTTCCATGTAAAAGAAAAGAGATAAAATAGGAAATTTTAAGAAGTTATTAAAAACTCCATATACTAAATTTGAATTAGAAATATCGATGTGAGCCTCTGATTTTTAACAATAAATTTCCTGTCTCTGTCCACTGATGGGGCCTATCAGAAGCGCTGGCATCACGGTAGAAAAGAAGATATCTGCCATTCAGCTCTTTCTTTCAAACTTCCAATCGCGCTAAAAGGAACAATGTCTCCTTTAAAAAAAAAAAAAAAAAGACTGACTCCAAATCGTGAACAGGTAAGTACAAGGTGAACCTGAGACATTTTATTGAGCCATGAAGAAAAAAGAAAATAAAGCCTTACATGGCAAGGAGTCATTATCCCCTACATTCACAGTTCACACATTGGGTTCCATTTGGCTACTGGACACGGTTGTAATGACAGGTCTCCGCCATGAAAGTGGCATCCAGTTTCACCAGCCTAACACCCCTTTGTGCTCTGCCTTGTCATCCGTCCCTGCATAGTTTGACCTCCACAGTTTGCCTTTTTCAAACTGTCATAGAGTATCGGGATTATATAGTATACAGTCCTTGTGAGTTGGCTTCTACTACCTACATGCATGTAAGCTTCCTCCACGCCTTGTCATGGCTTGAGAGCACATTCTGTTTTCTTGTTTGAATGTACCAAATTATCATTCACCCGCTGAAGTATGTCTTGGTTGCTTCTAACTTTCGGCATTTATGAATAAAGCTGCTATAAACATCTCTGTGTGAGTTTTCCACTCCTTGGGGCAAATACCAAGGATCACAATTGCTGGGTCAAATGACAACAGGATGTATAACTTTGCTAGAAATTGTCCCGCTGCCTCCCCGAATGACTATCTACCATTCTGCGTTTCCACCTGCAGGGAATGGGCGCTGCTGTGGCTCCACGTCCTTGCCAGCCTTTCAGCCTTCTGGATTTGTGCATTCTAACAGGTGTGTGTCATTGTTGTATTAATTTGTATTTTCCTGATGACTTATGATGCGGAACAACTTTCCATATGCTTACGTGTCATCTACCTGTCTTTTTTAGTGAGGTATTTGTTAAGGTCTTTGGCTTAATTTTTAATTGTGGGATTTTTTTGTTGTTGTTTCTCTTATCACTAAGTTTAAAGAATTCTTCATACCTTTTGGATAACAGTCCTCTTATCAGCTATGCCTTTTGCAAATATTTTCTTCCAGTCTGTGGCTCCTCTGCTCCTTCTCAGCAATATAAAAGGGAACCCAACCTTGCCCCTGGAGTCACCATACACAGGGGAAAACGGGAAATTGTAGGTAGATAGACTTTTATTTACAAAATATTCATTACAAGATATTACAAAGAGGTGGACAACACATGAATACTTGGTAAATATTTTGTAAAACATCACATGTGCCCTATACAAGATACCCAACTATAATGTAACTGTAATAACTTTTTAATTAAAACCCCAAACTAAACCAGCTTAAACAGTTATTAAAATTGCCAGCAGGTTACATTTTTATGCCTCTGATATGACTATATATTTCAGAGATGTCGACAAACTGTATTATTTTAGTGCACTACAATGCATATTGGTATGGCAGTGTATGACAGGCTTTGTTTATGCAGGGGGAAACTAGGTTCAGTAGATTTTTGAGCTAAACACTTCTGGGCTAAAACGCCATTTGAATATCTAAAAGGCATGTCTGTGAGTTCTTCATGCTAACGTGGGTTGGAAATGAGGGGAAAGTGCAGGGAAGGAGCCCTCCCTCCCGCTGTTGCCATTAGCACAGGTCTCCAGGGCACGTCTTTTCTCCTGGGTGCCTATGTTTGTTTTTCTCACTGCTTCCTGTTCTTCTGCTGAAGATATGTTCATGAATAAAGCAGAAAATGCTCAGCACAGAAGCCTCCCTATTACCTAGAAAAAAAACGATCTTTACCTTTGAGCAGCACACAGAGGCAATGAGGTAAGTTATTTTTAAAAATCAATCAGTAAGATAATTTTTAAAGAAGTAATGTTATCATGTCATAAGATATTTCTACTGGAATATTGGTGTAACATTCCCTACTCCCCACCAGGGAAATAGAACTTAGTTGTAGTATCAAAACAATGTGAGCATTTGGTAAAGTCCATGAAAGTATTTTTGCCCTATATCTATGTAAAAAAGTAAAAAGCGTAAGAAAAATTAAAGACAATGAAATTTGTTAATTATTTACAACTCCAACTTACAAGTTACTCCACTAGTCTTTTACTTACTCTTTCATCAGGTAAAAATTCATTTAACAAAAAAAGTTGAATTTTTATTCTAAGATCTTCCCTGAGTCTCCCATCCTTTAATATCAGGAACAGGTAGGTGCTAGAACCAAAATAAATCCCCTATTATTAAGGGAATTGTTAACTCTTCTAGTGGAAATGTCGGAGCATGGTAAATATACTTCAGAACAGGTTTATCTGGGGAACTTACTTTCTCACTCTTTAAAATCATTGCCCTCTGATTTATCTTGAACATTAGCTAATATTTAAAGCTGTATGGAGACGTTAAGGAAACAAATGTATTTTTCTAGAAATCACCATAAAAATTCAGTTAAATTGGTCTCCAAACCAAGGTTATTTCTTTCAAATGATCTGACTCTGTTAGCTTAAAGTGAGGACCTGCCCTTGATCATATGAAAAGGCTTTTTTATTCAAGTACTTCCAGCGCAATGGAGAAAAGAATTTGTTATTAACCTCATCATAAAAAAGGCATCAGGTGAACAAGTTGAATGATTGTGTGGAAGAGCAAATCCTAGATGAGTATACATCTGAATTATATGTGCACGTTGAAAATGAAAACGTATAGCTAGGAGCTGGCTCTAGTCTCCTAATAACGCTTCTCTCATACACCACTGATCGATTTGCACAAATTTTCTTCTGAAATGAGGCAGTGCCAATGAGTCATTAACACCAGACTTCAATCTTTGCAATGTTTTATTAATAATTTAAATCCTCCATTGCTCAGTGAATGTTATCAGAAGAAAGTGTTATAAATCACCCTTCTTTAAAAATATTATTATTTTTTTTATTTCAGATTAATATGGGAGTACAAATGATTAGGTTACATGGTTTGCAGTTCTTAGGTAAAGTTCAAATTGCGGTTGAGCCCTTCTCGCCGGGCGTGTACTGTACACCCCACATTGTGCACACTAGGAATTACCCCCTTTTATAATCTATATGCAAAGTGACTTCTCTGCCATATGGATACTCTGAGTAATCTTAAAATAATGCGATGCACAATAAGATGAGGACATCATTAACTGAATTATTACAAGTATTTTCATTTTTTCTTTGTTTTCTGTAAGTTAGAAATGTTTTGCATAAAACATTTTCTGTAATAACTTAAAAGTGCTATGCTAACTATTTTATTATGTTCAAATGTATCCTTTACGCCTAATAGAGACTTGATTAAGAAAGCCATTTCTAAAATCTCTACGTTGGCAACCAGCGAAGTATAAATCCATTCAAGTTTTATTAGTCTTAGTTTTACTAGTGTTCATGCACAATGGATCTTGAAACAACAGTTCACAGAGATAAAACTCATGCAGCACCAAATGCCTTGAAATTGCTGTGCAAAATGTAACATCAGTGTTTTGCTTGAGTTTTATCCAATGCTTTGGTTGGCCTGAAAAAACAAGGGAAGTGCCCAATGTTGAAAGTTAAAAATATTACTGGCTTCACATCTGTAAAATTAAAAGATTGCTATTAAACTGGACATGTAATCCAGAAAATCCCACTCAGATAGACAAATGAATTGTCCCTAAATAGCAAACTGAGTCAACTTCGAACAGTTACATTATTTTATTTTCAGGCACACACACATCCCCTTCCATGAAATCCCTTAATTTGGTCTAGGTCCATATGTATTTCTTGCTTATTCTAAAACACTGAAACAAAAATAATCACAGTTCAAGCTTTCCATATATACCCAAGAAAGAATAAAAGAATAATGCCAGTCTGGTAATCATTGATAAAAAGCCTCAGGAAAGAGCAGTCCCCTGTATTTGTTCAAGGAAGTCTGATCCTGATAAGCAATAGTAAATATTTTATAGGCCTGAAGTCCTACTTAAGGATTAAAACAATCAATGAACATTTTCTCACCATGTTTGCGGTAATATCACTGCATGCATTACTGTCCATCCTCTGTCACCGTGTCTTGCCTGCTGTGTTCCTTTCACATGTGTACATTTCTCCCTGAGCACTAAGTAACAGAATCATTACCAGCACAGCAATCAGCTTAGGATTGCTGTCTGTAAGGAGAATTATTTAATGACACATTCCACTAGAAAGTTTAGCTGTACTTCAGTAGACTGCATTCCTCTCTCTGAAAACTTGATTTTTATCATTAGAACTGTAGTTACCGATGGGTACCTGCAAATACATGACTTCTTAAATGTGAAAATTAGTGTGTACACAAAAGATTAAAAGAAATCTTGTAATAAATATGAATGTCATCTTTGTATTTGGAGGTGGATACTCAACAATGTAATACCTGATCCCCAGCCCTTAGGAGTTTATGATTTGGTTGGAGGAATCCAGTAGGTACACAGGAAACAGTTGATGATTAATGCCAAAACAAGAGACAACAGTAATTCCCCAAAAAAACGTTTCTGAAGGTGATAAATGTAGATTGACACCTCCGTAAAGGCCTCAGGCATTTAAGGAAACCAGCACCTGGGATGAGTGCCTACTTGGATCTGGAGAGACTGAGGGGAAGAAGAAAATCAATTGAGGTGTCGGCTCCGCTTTCCAGCCTCCCCTGACTTCCCTGGGCACAGCTGCTGACTTCTTGATGTGCACATCAAGTGCTTTACAAGCAGTGGCACTTGTTGAGGTGTGTTGTAGTTAAATGCTTACTTCCTCTCTCTCCTCACCCCATATGTGCCTTGAATACCTGTGAGCTACTTAAGGACAGAACATCACCATCTTCATTTTTATATTCCCAGTACCTTGAAAGCACTCAACAAATGTTGCCGAACGCATCTTCGAATGGCTGGGAAGCAGCATAAACAAAGGCATAGGGCAGACACAAGCACAGCATGGGCGGATTTTATTGAAGGAACTGGCTGTGCAGACGAGTTTTTTTGTTGAGAGAGTAAAAGACCAGTTTAAATGTAGAGAGAATTCAGACCCTGGACAGTCTTGCTTGTCTAGACTGGCATTGCCTCCTCTTTGCTGGAATCATGATCCTAATTTCTCTTGGTCAACCAAGGCCCACTATTTCTCGGATTTCTATAACCCAAAGATAGCACTGATTAGAGCTGAGACCTTCATTCAATACTGCCCCAAACTGAGCCATTGAAGAATTCTATGGCATCTACAAAGTGAACTTCATAAGGACTAATTTGGCCAAGTACAGAATGAATTGAAAGACTTAAGAGTTATTGCAGAAAAGACCTGTAGAGAAAACAATAGTTGGGGAGGTTTAAAGAAAGCAGACCAGAGAGGAATAATAGAAAGAAATTCATCCTGATAATCTCTGAGGCAAGATATTTGAGGAAAGGAGAAGAGTTAGATACTGCTCCGGATTTCTGTGAAAGAATTAGTCAAGCACATTCTAAACCAAAAATTTTAAAATATCCCAGTGTCTTTAAGTCACTCAATCTCTTCCCTTCTGTAAATTGAGAACAATACCTTTCTTTTATACTATGGGGAAAATGTAAAGATCAAATGAAGATAAGACTATAAAATAGTTTTGAAAATATAAATCATTGGTTATTAATTCATATCAATTTATATTTCATGGTAAACAACTATCTTAGCTACAATACTTAAGGGGTAAAATTGCTCTATTCAAGGAAGTCACTTGGTTTGTCACCAAATACAGATGGTAATTCATCTCAGTGCTCTCTTATATCTACTTGTCCATGTACATATATATATTATTTTTTGCTAGTCTGTAGCAGCCCATATAGCCCATGGCTAGGAGGAGTGAGAGTTATAAGAAATACCTGTATAACTCAATAATGGAACACCTTGGTGGAAAGGGCAGGGAGAGGGATTTAGCTTTCCTAACAAGCATGAGAGCTCGTGAGATGAGAGCAGTGGTGAATTGGCAGTCTCTCCACCTGTGATGTTGAGAGGCATGAGATCAGCCTCATATTAGGCTGGAGGAGAAGGCAGTCGGGAGCATGCTCATTCTATCACGGACCCGATAACTCTGGCTCTGTCTCCTCTCCTGCCTGCAGAACGCCAGCACGGTGTCTCTCTGCTGCAGATTACCAAGCTCTACTAAAGACTAAGATCTATCTTTCTAAGAAGACTGCTTTACTCTCTCTAAGACACACTCTCTCTCTCTTTCCAGCTAAAGTAGATAGCCCTCAGGCACCTAACAGACCTGAGCAAGGTAACTTAGTGGTCCGCATCTGGAACCTAGTTAAGCCGGCCCTAGACTTGGCCAGTCTTGGGCCCAGACAAGTGGTCTGAGGAATGAGATGTGACACTAGTCCAGTACGCAATGGCAATAGTCCTCATAACTGAGCTATCCCACCACAACCACATTTCATATGTTTATTTGATGCATGTAACTTTGAAACACAGAACAATGAGACACAGTCCACAGGGTAGGAATTATATGTTACAATGGTTCTCATTGTTTATGTTTAGTTAAGTATTTATATCTGGAACTTTTCTCTGATGAGCCTTCAAGACTCTACTCTTCTCATTTTCACAAATCCCCTTTCTTCTTCCTTCTCTGGCTTCTTTTGTCATGAAGATCCATTTCATTCTCCTAGCTTTCCTGAGTTCTTCTCTAATGTCTCATTAGCATTTTCACTACAATTTTTCAGAATTCTTAACACTCTATGAATTTTTGTATTTCTTCAAAAAAATTAAATATTTGAGTAGGTAGCTAAATATTAACAACACATAAATTTTTTCCCCTTTCTTTCAGGTTAATGTGATGGTAAAAACAACTTGGTTACAATATTTCCATTTGTTAGGTAGAGTCCCTCTTGTAGTTGTGCCTGCAACCAGGAGGTGTGCCATACACCTTAGCATTGTGCACATTACGTGGGAGCACACCAATCTCACCCCCTTCCCTGGTTTCCCCTCCCCTACAACTTGAATTGAATTGAGTTTTTCTCTTATGTGGGCATATATTGGATCATCTACTGGCTTCATATTAGTACTGAGTACATTGGATTCTTGCTCTTCCACTCTTGTGATACTTTATTAAGAAAAATTTGTTTCAACTCCATCCAGGTTAATGCAAAAGATGTAAAGTCTCCATCTCTTTTGTGGCTGAATAGTAGTCTATGGTATATGCATACCATAGTTTGTTAATCCCTACCTGATTTCATGGGCATTTAGATTGTTTCCACATCTTGGCAATTGTAATATACACAAATTTTAATATATATAAAATCATTAAACTAAGTATATTTTTGTGAATGCTGTTAGGATCACATGGATGAAGCATTTTAATGTAATCTAGTGGAAATTCTAAGCTGATTTTTTTAACTTGCTTTTAATAGTCCCTAATAAGTAGACATTTTTACAGGGATATATGTGGTATTTTGATACATGCCTTTCAAAAGAAGATAGACTAATTGTCAATAAACATATGGAAAAAATGTCACTATCATAAGGGAAATGCAAATTAAAACTACAATGAGATAAAACCTAACTCCTGTTAGAATGGTTTTTATTAAAAAGTCCAAAAATAACAGGTATTTTGTGTGGATGCAGAAAGGAACGCTTCTACAATGTTAGCCAAACTACAAATTAGTACAATCTCTATGGAAAACAGTATGGTGACATCTCAAAGAACTAAACTAGAGCTTTCATTGGATCCAGAAATCCCTCTACTAGGCATTTACCCAAAGGAGAAGTCATTTCACCAAAAAGACATCTGTATACAAATGTTTCTTATAGCACAATTCACAATCACAAAAATGTGGAATCAAAAAACAAATAACAACAAAAAACCACAAAGATGTAGAATCAACCAAAGTGCTCATCAGTTTGTGGGTGGATTAACAAGTGGTGTATATATACCATGGAATACTACTCAGCCATGAGGAAGGGTGAATTAATGCCTTTTCCAACAATTTATATGGAACTAAAGACCATTACCCTAAGTGAAGTATCTAAAAACTGGAAAAATAAACACCATGGGTTGGGCCACATCTATGGTGCATATTTTTATCTATAATTAAAAAAAAAAAAAGAAAGAAAAAAAAAAAAAAACAGATCATTAAGTCAAAAAAAAAAAAATTGGAACTAACCAATGAGCACACATTTGCATAGAGGGAAGTAACAGGCAACGAAAAATTAATCCAAGGGGAGAAGGGAAAAAGGGATTGTGGGAAAACCTACTTAACAGGATAATGAACATTATCTGGATGACAGGTGCACTTGTAACCATAACTCAAGCATTATAAAAGTGATCCATGTAATCAAGAATCTTTTTACCCCATAATACATTAATATTAAAAAAATTGAATAGGAACTTTATGGTTCACAATGCATTTTTTTGAACAGCATCTCATTTTGTTTTTCTGAAAGCCTTGTGACTGACATGAAAACAAATGAATTGCATCATAAAGAGTGGCAATATGTGTGAGATACTGAGAAAGGAAAGATGGACTCTATCTGGAAAGATCTGAGAAAACTTCTTGTAGGTCTTGACCAATAAACTGAGTTTGGGAGGAGTAATACGATGTTTTGAAGTAGGACTGAAGAGGAAAGATATTCCAGGAAGAAGGACTAGCACATTCAAAAACAGACCAGTTATCATCATTCCCATTTTTAAAGGGCTTGACATCTAGCTAGTAGGTGATAGGTAGAATTTGAATCTACTACTGATTTTTAAGTCCTGTGCTATTTCACTAGGATATGAGATCTATCAGTTAAAATTCATGAACTCTTTCTACAAAAAGTGCTACATACCTCATTGCCAAATATCACTGTGGTCAACTTGGAAGTACTCCCCTCTGGAAGCTATGCACTGATACCAGCACCTAGTCCACCCTTCAAAGCAATTCTGGAACTCTATTTCTGGAATGGCCATCAGCTGTCGTCACATTACCCATGATGTCCTGAATGTCATCAAAATGTTTTCCTTTCAATATTTCCTCTATCTTCAGGGAAAGAAAAAAATCATTGGGGTACGAGTGGAGAGGGTGCTTCAATACAGCCATTAGTTTACTGGTTAAAAAATAACTCACAGACAGTGACTTGTGAGCTGGAGCATCATCCCTGTGCAAGAGCTATGAGTTATTGGTGAAAAGTTCAGGTTGTTTTCATCTAAATTTTTCATGAAGACTTTTCAGTGCTTTTCAAGTTCATAATGAACAACCCTCTGATGTCAAAAATGAGTAGCAACATCATTTTCACTCTTGATTTGGACTGATGGAAAATTTTTGGTCATGGAGAATCAGTTGACTTCCATTGTGTACTATGATTCTTTGTTTCAGGGTCATATTGATACATCCATGTTCAGTCCCACTGATAAGATGGCCCAAAGCATAATCTTGCCTCTCCAAAAGCTCTTGGCAAACTTTGACTCTTCTTTGATCTTGTTCATCAGTGAGCTCCTTCAGGACCATTTTTGCACACCTTTTTCATGCTAAGATTTTCAGTTAAAAATTTCCTGTTTCTCTATTGATGTTTGCTTGGTCTGCTATACTTCTCCACACTCAGTTGACAATTTTGATGTGTAATTCAAGTTATTTTTGTAATGTTTTCATCAGTTCTGCTCATTATTAACCACCCTGACCTCTGTTCATCGGTGACACTTTCTCTTGTCTCAGAAAAAACATTCGATCCATTTGTACACTACCATTTTTTTCATGGCATTATCCCCATAAACTTGGACTAACATCTCCCTGATTTCACTTCCACTCTTGCAAAGTTTAACAAGAAATTTACAAATGTTTGTTGATTGCTCTAATTTAAGCTCTGACATTCTTGTGATGGCATACAAAAACACATAACAACAACAATGAATACCACACAGGAAGATACCACTACAGGTTGATATAAACACAGCTGTGAGACACTGATATACCAAGGTCATGAAACTTTATCAAGTTGTTTATCCAGTGCTGCGAAGGTAAGCAAGGACACAGTAACAAGATCGTGAACTTAATTTTCAAACCTGGTATATTATCTCTCTGGATAGTTGGTAAGTCCTAAAAGACAGAAAATAAAACAGCTACAACCTTCCTAAGAAATAACTCTCTGGTTCATTAAAGTAGTATCTGTAAAGAAGGAAATTCAAAAGTAAGTAACAATCTATGAAAATTAATCTAGACCACAACAGGAAATAAGGATCCAACATTACAGGCAGCCAACTAAAGAAACCAACCACTAATATGTGCCCTAAGTAAACACAATGACAATAATTATCCTGGTAGTAAGTTACTGTACATCCCCAACATTGGAACACACCTCAGAAGAAAATTAAATTAGTTATCATAAACAGATCAAGTATAACTTATGTGTAGCTCAGGACTCTTAGAGGTAGAAATTTGTGTCTATTGAGCACTGGAAGTTTTTATTGTGTCCCATGGAAACGATAATATTCTGAATAACCTGTTATTTTAGGCTATTTTGTTTGTTCGCTTTTTTCCTATCTTAATGAGACTGTAAGAAAATTATATTTCCATTGCACAATATTGTCATAGAGGGTAGAAAACAAAGAAACACGTGTAATTATGATCGAGAAGGCTGGATAAATAGGCTGGGCCCAAAACATGAAGAGCTCTTTGTGACATGGAAAATAGTCTCAACTGGCCATCTAGAATATTCCAAATTATAATGAAAGAGCAGTCATGGGAGGTAGTGTGATAGGGACAATGCAGAGATTAGAGAACCTTGGAAAAGTCCTGGGAAGGAGAGGGGGAGAATTGAGGAAATACTACAAACCTAATAGGAAGTCAAAGCCACTGACTGAGAAAAGAGGGGAGATGGTTGCACAAGTAGGCCCACCTGGCCAAAGCATAAGGCTGAATGGAAGAGCAATCTAACTGCCTGGCCAGTTGGATCTTTACTGTGGAGAAGAAGATGTGTTGACCAGAGCACGGTACCACGCCGTGTTGTAGTAGCTTGTGCCACAAGCTCTCATAAACCAATTAGGATTTGGTATTTCCCAAAAGAAACAGGAAATAACGCCTGGATATGATCTACGCTGTAAGTACAAGTTACACTTGGGCCTGGTAACTTGGCAATGTGACTTCATTTAATGAACACTTTTTACCATTATTTAATACCCAGCCCAGGAGCAGACTTTCTCTGGACAGGTTATGCTCTCTGAGAATAAGCAGAAAATTGCAGGAAGTAATGTTTTCAGGGCAGCAGATGGCACTCTCTCCTCTGCCTCAGTACTAAAGGTGTTAATGTTAAGATAAGCTATCTTTTACAGAGAATCAAAAATTTAAAAGACTACAATACTTTGCGGGAAAGTGAAAATTGCTTAATGCTAAAGTCTAATCCATATAGAAACGTTCATGTTCAGTTCTAGAAATTTATCATTAAGAAAATGACTTATGGGGGAAATAAATGTGCATTGTAGCATCATTTATAAAATTAAAAGCAACTTCGCTGCTCATAGATAAGGGAGTGGGAAAATTTTTGTTCATTCAACGTATAGAATATAGTTCAACCGGCAAAGTGGTAGCTATGGAAAATGCTTCTGGGCTAAGAATAGTAGAAACAACGTAACAGGAAGCAGTTTCATATTACAATCTTTGTTCTATAAGATATATATAAGAGCATGTGTGTGAATATACATGTGTCACTTAATGATGGGATATGTTCTGAGAAATGTGTTGTTAAGTGATTTTCTTGCTGTGCAAATATTGTAGAGTGCACAGACCAGGTGGGCACAGCCTCCCACCCACCTGGGCTATGGGGGATAACCTGTTGCTATAACTCTTGCTGGGAGCTCCCACCCTACAGCCTGCACCTCACGGTATCATACTGAATACTGTTGGCAAGCCTGACAAAATGGCAAGTATTTGTGTATCTAAATATACCTATTTAGAACATAGGAAAGTTACAGAAAAATTGAGGCATAAAAAATGAAAAAAATAGTACACCTTCACAGGGCACTTGTATGAATGGAGATTGCAGGACTGGAAGCTGTGTGGGGTGAGTGAGTGGCGAGTGAGTATGAAGGCCTGGGACATTCCTGTGCATAGGAGAAGACTTTAAAAACACTATACACATAGGCTACACTAACTTCATAAAATAGGTTTGTTTCTTCAATAATAAATTAACTTTAACTTATGATATGGCTTCTTTACTTCATCAATTTTTTAATCTTTTATTTTTTATTTTTTCTTAATAATAGAAAAGTTTATTTACCATGTGCATGTGGAGAAATCACAGAGTGATTACCCAATACACATATTCCAATGAAGTTCAGATATTTTTAAACATACCTTTCTTTTTTTTGGGGGGGGGGGATGAAGAGTATAGGTAATTCTGTTCAAGGGTGATAAGCCATTGCTAGGAAGGATGAATTTTGGGGAAAACGGATTAACTCATAAGTTAACCTGTGTGACAGTTATTATGTTTTAAATCCGTGGTTCTCAACCTTTAGGTCACAACCAACCTGTGGGTGGCAACCCCTTTTTAACAATGAAAATACATTGCGGCATTAGGAAGGGTGAGAACCACAGTTTTAAATGATTCGGGCAGGTCTGGTTGCATTCTGCAATACATTGAAATAGCAAGGAGAGGAAAGGAAGTCAATCCCCGCCTTGATATTTTGACCAAGACAGTCCTGTTTATGCAGATAGGGGAAAGCTCCTTCCAATGCTGTTTGATCTCAATGCTGTTTGATGGCTTCAAAATATTCTTTTATTATTATTATTATTATTATTATTAAATCATAGCTGTGTACATTAATGTGATCCTGGGGCACACCATACACTAGTTTCATAGACTGTTTCAGACATTTTCATCACTCTGGTTAACATAGCCTTCCTAGCATTTTCTTAGTTATTGTGTTAAGACATTTACATTCCACATTTACTAAGTTTTCATATCAAAGCTATAAATTAGTTTCATAGTAGGGCTGAATACATTGGATACTTTTTCTTCCATTCTTGAGATACTTAAGAGTATCTTCCATTCTTGAGATACATAAGAAGAATATGTTCCAGCTCCATCCACATAACATGAAAGAGGTAAAGTCTCCATCTTTATTTAAGGCTGCATAATATTCCATGGTGTACATATACCACAATTTATTAATCCATTCGTGGATCGATGGGAACTTGGTTTTTTTTCCATGACTTAGCAATTATGAATAGGGCTGCAATAAACATTCTGGTATAAGTATCTTTGTTATGGTGTGATTTTTGGTCTTCTGGGTATATGCCTAGTAGAGGAATTATAGGATTGAATGGCAGATCTATTTTTAGATCTCTAAGTGCTCTCCATACATCTTTCCAAAAGGAATGTATTAATTTGCATTCCCACCAGCAGTGTAGAAGTGTTCCCTTTTCTTCACATCCATGCCAACATCTCTGGTCTTGGGATTTTGTGATACAGGCTAAACTTACTGAAGTTAGATGATATCTCAATGTAGTTTTGATTTGCATTTCTCTGATGATCAAAGATGATGAGCATTTTTTCATATGTCTGAAGACCGTGCGCCTGTCTTCTTCAGAGAAGTTTCTCCTCAAATCCCTTGCCCAGCCTGCGATGGGATCACTCGTTCTTTTTTTGCTTATACGTTTGAGTTCTCTGTGGATTCTGGTTATTAAACCTTTGTCGGATACATAACCTGCAAATATTTTTTTCCCATTCTGAGGGCTGTTTGCTTGCTTTACTTACTGTGTTCTTAGCTGTGCAGAAGCTTTTTAGTTTGATCAGGTCCCAGTAGTGTATTTTTGAAGCTGCTTCAATTGCCCTGGGGGTCCTCCTCATAAAATACACGCCCAGACCAATTTCTTCAAGGGTTTTCCCTGCACTCTCTTCTAGTATTTTTATAGTTTCATGCCTTAAGTTTAAATCTTTAATCCAGTGAGAGTCTGTCTTAGTTAATGGTGAAAGGTGTGGGTCCAGTTTCAGTCTTCTACAGGTTGCCAGCCAGTTCACCCAGCACCATTTTTTAAATAGGGAATCTTTTTCCTACTGAAGGTTTTTAGTTGGCTTGTCAAAGATTAAATAACAGTAAGTAGCTGGATTCATCTCTTGGTTCTCTATTCTGTTCCAGACATCTACTTCTCTGTTTTTGTGCCAGTACCATGCTGTTTTGATCACTATCAATTTGTAGTATAGTCTGAGTAGTGATTCCTCTGGCTTTGTTTTTATTTCTGAGTAATTTCTTGGATATTCGAGGTTTTTTCTGATTCCATATAAAACGAAGTATTGTTTTTTCAAGATCTTTAAAGTATGACAGTGGAGCTTTAATAGGGATTGTGTTGAAATTATACATTGCTTTGGGTAGTATGGACATTTTAACAATGTTGATTCTTCCCAGTCATGAGCATGGTATATTTTTCCATTTGTTAACATTTTCAGCTATTTCTTTGCTTAGAGTTTCATAGTTCTCTTTACAGAGATCTTTCAGGTCTTTTGTTAGATAAATTCCCAAATATTTCATCTTCTTTGGCACTATTGTGAATGGAATAGAGTCCTTAACTGTTTTTTCAACTTGACTATTGTTGGTATATATAAAGGCTACCGATTTATGAATGTTGATTTTGTAACCTGAGACACTGCTGTATTCCTTGATCACTTCTAAGAGTTTGGTAGTAGAATCTCTAGTATTTTCCAGATATACAATCATATCATCTGTGAAGAGTGAAAGTTTGATCTCTTCTGACCCTATATGGATACCCTTGATCGCCTTTTCTTCCCTAATGTGGTGGCTAAAACTTCCATTACAATGTTAATGAGCAATGGAGACAATGGGCAGCCTTGTCTGGTTCCTGATCTGAGTGGAAATGATTTTGATTCAACTCCATTCAATATTATATTGGCTGTGGATTTGCCGTATATGGCCTCTATCAGTTTGACAAATGTCCCTTCTATACTGATTTTCTTAAGTGTTCTGATTATGAAGGGATGCTGGATATTATCAAAAGTTTTTTCTGCATCAATTGAGAGAATCATATGGTCTTTGTTTTTTAAATTGTTTATGTGCTGAATTACATTTATAGATTTGCGTATATTAAACCAGCCTTGAGACCTTGGGATAAATCCGACTTGGTCATGATGAATAATTAGTTTGATGTGTTGCTGGATTCTGTTTGTTAGGATCTTGTTGAATATTTTTGCATCTATATTCATTAGTGATATTGGTCTCTAATTTTCTTTTCTTGTTGGGTCTTTTCCTGGTTTTGGGATCAGGGTGATGTTTGCTTCATAGAACATGTTGGGTAGTCTTCCTTCTTTTTCTACCTTTTGGAACACGTTGAGTAATATAGGCACTAATTCCTCTTTAAAGGTTTTGTATAATTCTGATGTGAAACCATCTGGTCCCGGGTTTTTCTTTTTAGGGAGATTTTGTATGGTTGATGCTATTAATATTTCAGAACTTGATATGGGGCTGTTCAACATTTCCACTTGATTCTGGCTAAGTCTTGGAAGATGACGTGCTTCCAGGTATTGGTCAATTTCCTTCAGATTTTCATATTTCTGAGAATAAAGTTTCTTGTGGTATTCATTGAGAATTTTTTGAATTTCTGATGTGTCTGTTGTTATTTTGTGTTTTTCATTTCTCATTGATGAGATTAGAGATTTTACTCTTTTTTTCCTGATTAGGCTGGCCAAAGGTTTATCTATTTTATTGACCTTTTCAAAAAACCAACTTTTTGATTTATTGATCTGTTGTATTATTCTTTTGTTTTCAATTTCATTTAATTCTGCTCTAATTTTGGTTATTTCTTTTCTTTTACTGGGTTTGGAATTGGAATGTTCTTCCTTTTCCAGTTGCTTGAGATGTCCCATTAAGTTGTTAACTTCCTCTCTTTCCATTCTCTTGAGGAAGGCTTACAGTGCTATAAATTTCCCTCTTAGGACTGCCTTTGTGGTATCCTAGAGGTTCTGATAATTTGTGTCTTCATTGTCATTTTTTTCCAGAAATTTGGCAATTTCCTTCTTGATCTCATCTCTGACCCAGCTATCATTCAGCATAAGGTTATTCAACTTCCATGTTTTTGTATGAGTATGCAGATTCCTGTTGTTACTGAGTTCAACTTTTATTCCATGGTGGTCCGAGAAGATGCAAGGAATAATTTCTATTTTTTTAAATTTACTGAGGTTAGACTTGTGACCTAAGATGTGGTTGATTTTGGAGTATGTTCTGTGGGCTGATGAGAAATATGTGTATTCAGTTTTGTTGGAAAGAAATGTTCTGTAGATGTCTGCTAAATCCAAATGTTGGATGGTTAGGTTTAAATCTAAGATTTCTTTGCTCAGCTTCTTATTGGAGGATCGATCCAACACTGCCAAGGGAGTGTTTAAATCTCCGACTATTATGGAGCTGGAGGAAATCAAGTTTCTCATGTCTGTTAGAGTTTCTTTTATAAATTGAGGTGCATTCTGGTTGGGTTTGTAGATATTAATAATTGAAATCTCATATTGAGTCTTACCCTTAACAAATATGAAGTGACCATTCTTATCCTTCCTTATTTTTGTTGGTTTAAAGCCTATTGTATCTGCAAATAAAATTGCAACACCTGCTTTTTTATGATTACCATTTGCCTGAAATATGGATGACCATCCTTTCACCCTGAATCTGTATTTGTCTTTTAAGTAAGATGTGATTCTTGTATGCAACAAATATCTGGCCTGAGTTTTTGTATCCAGTCAGCTAACCTATGCCTCTTTAGAGGACAGTTTAAGCAGTTCACATTAATGGAGAATATTGATAAGTCTGGTAAAATATTGGGTATCGAATTTTTCAAAAATCTAGTGGACATTTTTAATCCTTTTGCCAGTGTGGAAATTGGAGTTTGATCAGAAGTTTCTGAGTGAGTTTACTTTTGTGGTGGAGGATTGGGTTGGTCATTATGGAGGATAGGTCTGAGAATGTTCTGAACAGCTGGTTTGGTTATGGCAAGTTTCTTCAATATATGAATGTCGTTAAAGTATTTAATTCTCCATTATAAATGAAACTCAGTTTAGCTGGATACAGGATCTGGGGTTGAAAGTTATTTTGCTTTAGGAGATTAAAAGTTGATGAGCACCCTCTTCTGGCTTGAAAAGTTTCAGCAGAGAGATCTTCAATCATTCTAATATTCTTCCCTTTGTAGGTAATGGCTTTCTTTCGTCTGGCTGCTTTAAGAATTTTCTCCTTTATATCAACTTTAGTGAAGTTGATTATGATATGCCTGGGGGATGTCTTATTGGAATTGAGTCGTGCTTGTGTTCTGAAACTGTCTGCTATCTGAATTTCAGAATCTCTAGGCATGTCTGGAAAATTCTCTTTCATAATTTTATGGAGAAGGGCCTCTGTGCCTAGCAAGGCTACTTCATCAGTTTTAGGGACTCCAATGAGTTGATATTAGCCTTTTTCAAATTATCCCAGGGCTCACTGAGAGAATGATCTGTTTTTGATCTCCATTTCTCTTCCTCTTTGAGAGTTTGGGAGAGTTCAAAGGCTTTGTCTTCAATGTCAGAAATCCTTTCTTCTGCTTGCTCCACTCTGTTACTGAGGGATTCTACCGTATTTTTCAGATCTTTGAGGGCTGAAAATTCTTGCTTCAGTGTGTCTAAGTCTTTGGTGGTTTTGTCTTTAAATTTGTTGAATTCTTGAGACAACTTTTGAATTTCTCCTCCAATTCCTAATTCCAACTTTTGAATTGCTGCTTGAAGTTTTAATTCCAAATTTTTCTCCACTTTATTAATCTTATTTGCAATCCAAATTCTGAATTCGATTTCTGACATCTCAGCCAGTTATTTATGAATGAGATCTTCAATTACATCTGCCATATCTTTCCTTGGGGGGTTTGATCTATTCTGATTATTCATGTTACCAGAATTTTTCCGCTGATTCCGCCCCATGGTTGTTTTACTTTCTTTGATTTTTCCCCTGGGGCTTTGTCGAGGGCCTGTACAGTGTTGAGGCCTGACAAACTGGGGCCCTGTCTGGTGTGGTGGGGCTAAGTGGTTCTGTCTCGTTTTCAGCTGGTTTCTGTTTGACCCTAGTGAAACAGATACTCTGGATTGAAGTCTCAGCTGTGGGGAAATATAGCAATTAAGTCACCCAGCCCACCAGGCAACAATTGGAAAAGGAAAATCAAACCTTCCTACAACCGCGCACCCAGGGCTCCACCTAATTTGTCCTCAGGCAATTGGCTCAGTTCAAAAGGTCCAAATCAATTGTCTCAGTCTGAACCTGTCTTGGGTGAGAGAGTTTAATGGGTCTCTGGGAACTGGATCAGAGGGTCTGGTGACTACTCTGATGTAGCTTGCTCCAGTGCTATGTGGATTCAAGAGGAGCCACCCAGCCAATAGATCAGTGAGGGAAGTTTTATGCCTCCTTCCCCACCATGCACCACTGTCACACCCAGTCACTGATATCCTTGCAGTTGGCTGACCCAGTTGCCTGTAGTGAACCGATACTCCAGAAGTTTGAATCTGCCTGAATCACAAGGAAGTCTGCCAGGCCACTGCACTCTGCCTCTCTCTAGCAGGAGGAGGTGAGACCTGACAGCCTCGGGTGCTTGATGAAGGTTGGGGGGTGTTCACTCAGGTCCAGTCCCGCCCCTGATTAATGCTACTGACAGAATAGAACAGAACAACTTTGCAGTTCCCCTGCAGAAGAGAAGCTGATTTGAGTTCCAAATCAGCTTGTCTTTGCTCCTGCAGGTTTGTGTTCAGTTAGCTGTCAGTTCTGTCCTGCTGCCTTCCTTTGTCTATAGGCTGACGATCCCCTGAGGGCCAGGTGCTTTCTTAGGCTCAGTAAAGCAGTCCTCTGGGTCAGCCCCGTGATTTGCAAGCCAGTGCTGCCTCAGGCAAATCCTTTACTCACAGTCTCTGGTTGTCCAGGGAGATATGGGGTGTGGCTTCAGAATATCCAGGAGTGAGCCATATCACTGCTAAAAGAGGGCTGCTGTTTTATGCCTCAGGGAGCCGCTGCTCTGGTGTGGTTCCCTCTCAGCTGGCCGTCCTCTCCTCGCTCCCATGCCCCAGAGCTAGCACTTACTGGCTGCAGCCCAGGCACTGTCCACACCCCTCAAGAAATCACCCAAGAGTCCCCAAGATTCCTGGGGGACAGGCCTCTAGACCTCAGAGTGAAGTGGAAGGGAGTGCTGGGAGCTCAGGGTTGCAGGTAGAGAATATGTACAGTTTTACACAGTTTTATGCCAGGATGTATTGTCACCAAAAGACAGTTGCCACACTATGCCTCAAGGAACCACCGCTCCGGTGTGGTTCCCTCTTAGCCAACCATCCTCTCCTCGTTCCTGTGCCCCAGAGTCAGTGCTGACCAGCTGCAGTTCAGGCATTGTCCACACCCCTGGAGAAATCACCCAAGAATCTGAACTCCTGGGGGACAGGCGTCCAGACCTCAGGGTGAGAGTGGAGGGGAGTGCTGGGAGCTCAGCGTTTCAGGCAGAGAATATATACAATTTTATACAGTTTTATTCCTGGCAGGAGAATGCCATGGCACCCTAGTAGGTCCAGTTTTTAGAGGGTCCCTCCCTTGGAGTGTAGTGGAAGGACCTCTGAACTCTGCCCGATTGTTTGTGGGGCACTCCGAGCCATTCTCATGCAGAAGGGGACTCCCGTCCGCTTGGTGATGGATTTTGTATCTTTTGTTTGTATCCTTGTGGTTGCAGCTCGCCTCAGCAGGGTTGACGTGCATTCTTCAACCTTCTCTCTTAGTGCAGCTCAAATCCACCAGGTTACTTGCTAAATTTTTGTCCTTTAACTCTCTTTCTGGACGGGAGCCTCTGTGGAAAGCTGGCTTCAGTCAGCCATCTTGTCTCCTCCCTCACTTCATCTTTTATTTTTACTTTTTGACCATTTTGTAATAACATTTACCATAAAACATGAACATATTATACAGTTGTACAAAAATATTTTTTGTTCTTTAATATTACATTAAATATTATAAGAATATTTCCTTATTCTTTAAACTTATTCAATTTTTAAATTTATTTATGTATTTTACACCACACACACATTAGCCTAAGGTCTACCCAGGGTCAGATCAACAGAGTGTTACTAGACAATTAACTATTTTCAGCTCCCTTATAATCTTATGCTCCGACCATAGCACACATAGTCTGCCATAGACTGAGATGTTGTCACGCAGTGCAGAACTCCATGTGTGTGTGTGTCTGTGTGTGTGTATACACACCCATATGAATATCAGAGTGACAATTTTTGTACAAAAATCAATACAGTTGTTTTAGCATACTGAAAATATCAATGTTTTCACTTGTTTTTCAAATTTTAATTTAATTTGCTGAAGTGAACATGACACCTTCATCTCCTAAAAGGGACTTGACTAGAAAGCATATGAGTAAACTGTGCTCTGGGTAATTTTGAAACAGCAATAGGAAAACTTACCTAGCGCACTTGCTAGAGCAGTTTTCTCTAGAATGACTGTGGGACCAGATGTGGCACTTCTAACCTTCCTGGAGGATGCTATAATAACTGGCTACTCTTGAGTGAGGGGCTAGTGGTAGAATCCCAGAGCTTGCATCAAAAATACAGGAGGTTGTAACAACTGGTAGTTGTTGGAATAACCATTCTTTCCCTGGCTCTTAGAAGGGATCTGTGGCTCTACAACAGGGAGAAAGGTGGGTTGCTCTCTGCTTTCTACAGTAGCATTGTGGCAGCAGTCACTATAAGGAAGTATGCGGCACAGCCTGGCAGATGCCACGGAGACGCTTCTGCAAGACTCATTCCACCTTGAGACAGCCAAGCCAGGGCTGAAAGTGCAATGTGCAACCACCATTTACTGAGCTTCCCCTGCTCAGCAATCTCTGTGCTGGGCACTTCATGCATATTATCTTCTTTACCATCACAGCAGCACTAAGTGGTTATTACAGCTCCATTTTGCCCAGGAGGAAACAGAGACCCAGAGAAATTGAGTATTGCAGCCAAATTTTCTTAATAAGAAAATCACTGAGTTGGAATGAAACTCAGTCGCCTGACATGGGGCTCTTTACTGCACTACTTGAATGCAAGTGGTCCTCTCTCCTAGGACCTGGCATGCAGGGGCTCCTTGAAAAACTTCCGCAGAACCATAGATTCTGAGACGTTAGAGAAATATGAGCACAGTGGAATTACAAGGTTGGAGTTACTCAGGACTCCTTCCAAAAAAACTCCTTATTTTATGAATGTGGGAAATGAAGACCATGGGTATAATATTCTTTTTTAAAATAGTATTTGTACAGTGTAACGTGGCACCTGCCCCATATACTGAGGGTGGTGGGTTAAAAAATGAAAAGTGTGTGATGTCAGAGAACTGACCTCCATACTACATGAAATCATTCCTTCTTCCTGAGGCTAAGCTTATGCACAATAACTCTTGGGTAGAACCAGTGAATATCAAAGAATGTGTTTTGCAATTATCTCACCCCCTCTCATTACACAGATGAACAAACAGAAGCCTGAGGAGAAAGGCTTTTTTGTGCCCATTGTACCAGGATATGTTCCTTCCTGCCATGAAATCTAGGGGACTACAAATCATTAAGTAATCACCAGCACTTAGTAGTATGTCTCTTATACAGTGAGCTGTAAACAGAACGTGGAAGATTCTTAATGTTCTCTTTACTTAAAAAAACAAATGCTACAAGCAAAATGTTACTTTTATGCCACAGTAAAACACCTTTGTCTATTCCCAATTCATAAAAAGCACAAGGAAGTACCAGATCTTAGCAGAACCCTCCAAATTTCGTCAATTTTTTAGAACGTTGTTTCTATGTGAGTCTTCTCAATTTTGTCCAGTAGGTGGCACATAACCGCACAAAGCAAGAGAATGGTGAAAAAGCCAGAACACTTATTTTCTTTAATTTTTTGAGTCTTAAAATGATTTTTAACTAACACACAGTAATTGTACATATTTATGGGGTACAAATTGATATTTTAGCATATGTATAGAAAAATGTGTAATGATCAAATCAGGTTAATTAGCATATATATCACCTCAAGTACTTATTTTTGGGGGGGTTAGGAACATTCAAGATTCTTCTAGCTATTTGAAAATATGCAGTAAATCATTGTCAACTAGAGTCACTGCACAGTGCTGTAGAGCTCTAGAGTGCATTCCTCCTGCATGACTGTAATTTTGTGTTCATTAACCAACCCCTCCCTATCCTCCTCTTCCCCCCCTTCCCAGCCTCTACTTTCCTCTGCACTTCTACACAGTCAGCATTTTTAGCTTTTGCGTATGAGTGAGTTCATGTGACGTCTGTCTGTCTGTGCCTGGCTTATTTCACTTGGCGTAATGTCCTCATCATCCATGTTTCTGCCAATGACAGGAACTTATTCTGTTTTTATGGCTAAATATTTACTGTATTTATACATACATATAAAAATGTTTATATATAAATATATGTATATATATATATATATATATAGAGAGAGAGAGAGAGAGAGAGAGAGAGAAATGTAATGTATACACACACACACCCCATTTTCCTTGCATTCATCTGTCGATGAACACGTAGGTTCCTTGTGTTTCCTATTGTGAATAGTGCTGCAATAAACATGTGAGTGTAGAAATCCCTTCAGCACACTGATTTCCTTTCCTTTGGACATGTACCCAGTGGTTGGATTGCTAGCTTTTGTGGTTGTTCTGCATTTAGCTTTATGAGCAGCCTCTATGCCATTTGCCAAAATGGCTGTACTAATTTGCATTCCCACCAATTGTATATTCTGCATCCTTAAAATAATTTGTTATTTTTTATCTTTTTATAATAGCTATTCTACCTGAAGTGAGATGATATTTCATTGTTGTTTGATTTGCATTTCCCTAATATTCAGTGATATTGAACATTTGGGGGGGTACTAATATGATGGAACAAATGATTAGTTACGTTGTTTGCATTTGTTGGGTAAAGTTCAAGTTGTCATTGAGCCTTTCACCCAGGGGTGTGCCATATATTCTTACCCTATGCACCTTCGGTGAGAGCTGACCAAGCCCCTCCTTCCTCTGCTTTCCCCTTCCCCTCTTCCCCCCTTCCACCATTTGAATTTAATTGTGATTTTCTCTCATGTGGGAATCATATTAGTATTAAATACATTGGATCCTTGCTTTTCCATTCTTGTGATACTTTACTAAGAAGAATGTTCTCCAATTCCATCCAAGTAAATACAAAAGATGTAAAGTTTCCATCCTTTTTATGGCGGAATGGTATTCCATGGTATACACATACCACAGTTTATTAATCCATTCATGAGTTGATGGCCTTGGGTTGGCTGATTCCACCTCTTGGCAATTATGAATTGAGCCAAACACTTCTGATGGAGATCAGAGGCTCTCAAGTCTTGGTTCCCAGGGCAGCAGAATAAGCATCACCTGGGAACGCATTCTTGGGCCTTTCGTAGGACCAACTGAATCCTTCAGCAATCTATGTGAAAATAAGTCATCCAAATGATTATGTTGCATGCTAAAATGTGAGAACCACTGGTAAGGATTATTCTTAGGCTTGTATGAAGATCAAGCAATAGTTTTTCATGCAGAGGCATGTGAATACATCACAGATGGGATTTCCTAATGTATGTGTGATCTTTTTCAAAATTGATAGCATGGGCAAATCTTGTCAGTATCATTGCTGTTGACCTTATTATAGATCACCAACTATGCCTCTAGTACTTTACAGGTGTCAAATCTTTTAATCTTTACAATAACCCACTGCATATGCTCTTGTCTCTCCTTTAATACACAAGGAAGTGTAGCCTCTGGTGTCTAAAACTGCTTCTGATTACAGGATGAGTAAAGGACAAGACAGGACTCAGTGTCCTGACACCAAAGCCCATGCTTTTTTTTCTTTTAAACGCTCATGTAGAGCTACCAGATTTAGCAAATAAAAATATAGAATTCCCAGTTTAATTTGAATTTCAGATAAAAAATACATTTTTTAGTATAAGTATGTTCCATGTAATATTTGAGACATATTTATCCTGAAACATTATTTTCATCTATCTGAAATTACATTACCATAGTTGTCTTATATTTTATCTGGCAATCCTTTCCATTGCTTTTATGTATTTGCATTCTAATTACTTAAATAAAAAGAGGCAGGAAAGGGTCTTTCCTAAGGATCATTAAGAAGAGACCTGAACTTGGGCCTTGCTCCAGAGTTTGCATTTTCACACCATCCTTAGGTGATTTATATGTGCATTAGTGTCCTCCAAGCAATGGCCTAGAATGCTTCTAACCCAGAATAACCTTGGTCTAAAGCTAGGGACCACATTTGGAAGCCCCTCCAGACCTAAGATCCTAAGATTTCACGAGGGAAGATAATGTTGAAATACTGATTTAAACTTGTATTAAGCAATAAAAAAATACTGAAAAATCAACGAATTTTTTATTTACAGAATCATAGTAATTGATTAGATTTTTGAGAGTTGGGGTACAGTTGGGCAGAATTTTATAATTAGTAAAGCATCACAAAAGTGCCTTTCATATTGGATTTCAAAACTCATTCAAGTCACCAATAGGATATTCATAGCAGCACAAATGCCATTTCTTTACAAGTAAGAAAGTTTCTTCTTTTATCCATAGCATCAAATATGAGATCTAGAGAGAGGAAAATAGTTTCTCCAATGGCACGTATACTTGTTCACTCAGGGTTCACTGAACTCCTGAGAGGGGGAAAGGCTTCCTTCCAGTGTCACAGGCACACCTACGTCCTCTCGGATGTGACTGCCTGGCTTTGTGCAAAATGGTCTGTTCAGGCACCCGCCTCTAGTTGCTAAACAAGAACTCTATTGAACAGCTTCTCCTACTGTGCCTGCAAAAGCCATTACAGCTCAGATAAACAGTGAATCAGTTCATTTAACAGACACGTATTAATTGACTTTCTACTATGTCCCAGACTTTAAAGAATGGGTTGATATGTAAGAAAAAGAAGAACAGAGGGCACAGTCATAGGAATAGGAGGCATGGCGCCATCTGGGTCAGAACCTTGAAACAGGAAGTGTGTGTGAGCGAGGGGGTGGTGTGTGAAAAGGGACAGGCTGTGAAGCCAGGAAGGCCGTCTGGGGTCTGATTAGAAATTCTCTGCAGCCTCCAATCTTGCACTTACTGTCATTGCCATGTATCTAGTCACAATTAAAAAGAGCAATACATTCTGTCTGTCTGGTTTTAAGTAACTCGGGGGTCTTTTTGCTTTAATAAATATACATGTGCAATTTTTTTTTTTTTTTTTTTTTGCTTTCTGACATTTACACGTGCTGTAGAAAAAAGTACTTCATTAAATATTAAAAACTGCATGTAAGATATTTGGGGTTTCAAAGAAAATTAATAATATTAAATATATGTCTACCTCTTTTTACATTATGAAGAGTTAATAGTAACTTATTTGGTCTCAAATCCCAAAGTGCTGAATTTCATAAATCCCTATAAGCAACCTACCGTTTAGATATTGAACAAATAAATGTATGCTGTACTTTCCCACTGAGTCCATGCGGTTATTAAAATGTGTACTTACTCCCTAAACACTAATCCAGGCTCAAGGCCTTGAATAAGGACTCCCCAGTCACCTTGTCTCCCCAGTTTTCTGTGGAAGCACCTCCAGGGCAGGGATGAGTCAGCATGCCTGCCTGGCTAGAGGGACAGTAGCTGCAGTTTATGCTAAATCGTGGGGAATTTTGCAGTCGTTTTGTGCTGAACTGCTCAGGCTTTTCAATGTCAGTGGAGCTTTCTATGTCTGAGCCACCATATGGAAGAATCCAAAACTATTCCAAGACAAATGAACCACCCATCTGCCTACTCTTCCTCTACCCAGTTATTAACCACAGTCATACCTCTGTCCGAGCTGAGTTCCACACTAGATACATCTTGTTGTTTTATCCTTGCAAACTCCCACTAAAATAGGTGTGATGATTGGCGGCGCCTGTGGCTCAAAGGAGTAGGGCGCTAGCTGGCCCAATAGACGGGAGGTGGTGGGTTCAAACCCCAGCTCTGGCCAAAAACTGCAAAAAAAAAAAAAAAAAAACAAGGTGTGATGATTTCTATTTGGCAGAGGAAAGCAAAGCCTAGAGGTCAATCAGCTAAACAGGCATCCTCAAACTTTTTAAACAGGGGGCCAGTTCACTATCCCTCAGACCGTTGGAGGGCTGGACTACAGTTTAAAAAAAGAAACTATGAACAAATTCCTATACACACTGCACATATCTTATTTTGAAGTAAAAAAACAAAACGGGAACAAATACAATCACACTGCCTCACGTGGCCTGAGGGCCGCAGTTTGAAGACCCCTGAATGCTAACACATGGTGAAGGGCATCTAATTCAGATGCGTGTAAGTCAAAGCCAGATCTGGATTTGCTAAGATACACTAGTTCCCTGATTCATGTAAAATGTTATAATAATAAATAGCAAAACCTACTCGAAAGAAAAAGATAAAAACTGTGGCAAACAGGCATTAGGCCTGAGTGGAGCTGGTGGGGAGTCAGAACAAAGTCAGCCAGCCAGGCCCGCTGATTTCTCAAACATTAAATGCACGTGTGACAGCACTGGTTAACCTCCACCTGCACTCTGGGAGGCAATCCCCCATGGCATTTCTGTGGGTCTTGTGACTGGCTTTTATACGGGATGATCTTTTCAAGGATGTGTGTGTAGAAAACAGACCTAGCATCTAGCATCCCCCTCAGGGGCAGAGCGAGGGGGGGGGGGGAGGGAAAGATTTGCTTCCTGACCAGGAGACTAGAGATGATGTTCTCCCAGGGGACAAAGACTAGGCATGTTTGCAGGCATCTTTCTTAGAGATCTCCTAAGTTCAGTATTCTCAGCTGTGACACAACCCACTGTGTGCACAGTCCCCACCTGGGCCTGGCTCCATGAGGACCTCATGGAGCCTGGGGAACTAGGGCTGCTGAAGCCATCCTGAAACTCCTGCTGCCGATGGCCCATGAGTAATCAACAGTGTGAAGCCTGCTGGGCTCATCTCTCCTTACCAAAAAGCCCATGGAACTGGGGACCCGTGTCCTTGCAGCCAAAGAGCCCATGGAACTGGGGAGCGCTGCCCTTGCAGCCAATGAGCTCATGGAACTGGGGAGCGCTGCCCTTGCAGCAGTCCTCTGCTGTGTAGGACTGCCTGACAGCACCACTGCCAACTGTCCATTCTCCACACTCTTGGTCCTGATGGAGTCTGGGCTTCCTTGCCTCTGGCTTCTGGGTCAGGAACAGCTTATAGGAGATTCTGAGGAAGATGGCAGAGCCGGAGGAGGGAGAGGTCAAAGTATTTATCCCCCTGCTCCTCTCTGCCTCTGTGGCTCCAGCTCCTGGTGGCAGTTCCCCTTTGATAGCCAGGTTCTAGTAAACACAGGATTCTCCCCTGCCCTCTTCTGGACTAGGAAGGAAAATGGTGTTCTACCCTTGCAAGACCCTGGGTACATCACTGACCCTCATTGCATCTGCAAGCTCTAACCGGATCTCGATAAACTGTGCTCACAAACCTTTTGCAGTCAAACTCTTTTGAATGTGTCACCTTATTTCAAAACATAATTTAATGCAATCTTTATGTGTATGAAATGCCAAATTATACACATATACTTATAAGACTGCTTTTAAAACCTTAAATTACCTCTTGTCCTCATCTTACTGAGTCACTGTAGCCACCTCGGACCTTCATAAAGTTTGCCTTGATCTAGGGTACTCCGGGGATGGCTGAGTGGACTGTGTTACAAGTGGATTTTCACCTGCTCCTGGCCACATTGTTTGCATGTCCAAGTGTTGGGGATGGGCATGCTGATGGGCACTACACCGGGGCCCTCTTTGCCAGTAAGCGTCTCACTGTACCTCTTCTTATAGATGGTTAGTGCCCCCAGTGTGCAAATAAATAATACACTCTAAGTCTTGGTTTAGTTAAATAAATTTATAGGAAATTAAATAAAAGCCACAACAGAAAACCATTCCATGTAAGATTAAATAATTTAGAGAAACTTCAACTAAACTCAGAATCATAGTTTCTAGTTGAAAGAGATATTTAAAGACTTTTAATAAAATAAAACTCTTCATTTGGCAGTTCATTAGATTCCAGAAAAATTAATATTGCATGAGTTCATTTTAGTCCCAGTCAAAATCATTTCATTTTCCCTTTCTTTAATATTATTTCTACAAATCATCAGAAGTTACAAGAACAGTTCCAAAATCCAGACTGGTAGAAAAGCATATTAGCCGAATTGCACGTATAAGTAAAAACTTAACAGTGATTGGGTAACAATAATGGTGAAGAGAGAAGTGGGAGGTGATGTTCACCCAGGGTTTGGAAGGAGGCACAGGCGTCAGACAGGAGGAGGGGGCCGTGCGAGAGCAAAGATGGAGGGAAAGTGACTCAGCCAAAGGACCCAAAATGAACAAGAAATGGGAGTATCTTGGAAGCTGTAGGCAGGTCAGAGTTACAGGAGTATAAAGGGTGAGTTAGACCTCAGGAAATGCTGCAGAGGAAAGCAAACACCCCTTTTCTCCATCAATTTAAATCCCCTGCCACTAGCCACACAGCCAGCTTTTCTAAGTGCCTGCTAGCTCTGGGCTAGAGGATAGCCATGATCAATAACACCCAGGTTCTCAACTGCCCAAACAATTGTGATCAACTATTTGGGGAGCCTTCTCTTCCTTGAGTCAATAATTATGTAGCCCTTGTTATGTGTCTAAGCAGTAGGACAAATGATTCTAAGTAATATGACTCAAATTAAATAGTCATGGTGAACCAAGGTCAATGCATCTATTGAAGAGTTTCTACCACGAGTGTCTCTTCCAAGAGCTGTGTTTTGATTCTCATCCAGGAAGTCTGAATCCAAAATTCATCTAGATTGGCACAGTTCAAGGTAAAGCCTGGGCTCTACATTGCTGAATGTGAATCTACATGGGGGTTATTTGTGGATGACTTAGCCTTCCATATCTACATCAGTTAACCACCTCAAGACTCCCCTAAATGGCCATAAAAATGTCAGTAAAAACAAAATGCTTATTATGCTACTACAACTTCAAGACAGGCTGCCTATCATTGGCATGTCCTTCAGAGCCAGGGTGTCTTCCCTAAGCTCCTCCACAAATGGATGTGACCCAAGTAGTGTTTCTGCACAATTTTTTTAAGGGGGGAGCTTTGAGAAAGAAGAAAATTGTCTCAGAAATTGAAATAAATATGCAGAAAAAAGATACTGTGTTTCTGCTAGTGAATAATTTCTATCTTAACTAAGTAGAAAAGTATTTTTTAAAGAAATTAAGGGGTAGTTAGGCAGCATCCTTTACTTAGAAGGGCTCCATACTCAGCTTAATGCTCTGCTGCTGCCATCTTGAAACTCTTAATAATCTTTGAACACAGGGTCCCACATTTTCCTTTTGTACTGGGCTTCACAAATCACATTTGTGTCTTGCCTGTGACATAGGAGCCCTCATATGGGTAGTTATTGAGTGCACAACTGGTCAGGGCCAACAAATGGAGAAGAAAGATTTAAGCTAAGCTTTGAATAATATTTTGGCCTTAGATATTTTAAACAAGGGGAAGGGAGGAGACAATATTCTGAATTAAAATTCTTGCTGGGAAAACACTAAAAATGAATAATTAATGAGAAATTAAAGTTAAATTCTAAAATAATCCCCCAAATTAGTTCCAAATAAAATTAATCTGCTTTTGTTTTGCCTATTTTTCTTCGACTTAAATAGCTAGTATATTTTTTTCCATCCACACTGTTGCTTCAGCTTCCAGAAGGGATTTAGTACTGCACGCAGGCCATGAAAAAAAGCTCATAATTATCAGAGTATTCCACAAGGTGTCAGCCTAGGGCTAACATGATAAGTCAAACACTGGGAGATAGTTTTAACTATAAGAAATGGAGATTTCAAGCCTCCATTTTGAATACTATGGGCCTGGACCTGTAGTAATGTAACAGCTCCTGTTTGTTGAATGCCTACCATGTGTTAGGCATTCAGCATACGTTATTTCTAATCTTTAACCCTGTGCTATGGTATGAATGTTTATATTTTCCTGAAATTTATAGATGGAAATCTTAACCATCAATGTGACAGCAGTAGGAGGTGGGGGCAGAGCCCTCATGGACGAAATTAGTCTCCTTACAAAGGAGGCACGAGGAAGCTTGTTTGTCCCTTCCATCTGAGAACCCAGATCCAAGGCCCTCACCAGACACCGAGTCTGCCTGCACCTTGACCCCAGGCTTCCCAGACTCCACAACTGTGGAAAATAAACTTCTATGCGTGTAAGCCAACCCATCTGTGGTATTTTGTTACAGCTGCCTAAGCAGACTGAGACACCCTGTATTGATTTTAATTCCCATTTTACACATGAAAAAAGTAGGGTTAATAGAAGTTAAGTCAATTTCCCAAGGCATGGAGCTAATAAGTGCCAGAATCAATATGAGAAACAGCAATACCTGAACCCCACTCCTGAGCAGTTCCTGCGACACCACTCTACCTCACAGCACCCAATAAGCACGGTGAGTGAGGTGCTCAGAGAACAGGCACAAGTTGGGCTCTGGGATCCTGCTTCCTCCAGACTCTATTCTGCAGCCGCTTTGGGGGCTGGAGAGACACACGGCCAAGGAGCAGTGTCCTGCAGCTGCCCTCTCCTGGGTCTGTGAGTACAGCTGGGTATGCCCCCTTCTCCCAGGACTACTCTCAGGGACAGCTGAACCCCATGAGAGGGCATTCCAGTGAAATCCTATTGATTTGGGCCCTCATCTATTATGTTCTCTTCCATTGTATTAGTTTCATAGGAAATATCTGTAATAACCCCCAAGTGTTAATACTGCTGCTCCTCCAGATGTTCCTGACTACACAATCACCTGCAGGGATTTCTGCTGACAGGTGCCTCCCCTACATGTGTAGTTTCCTGACCTGGTAAACTCAGCCCTTTTCCTTCTAAAGCTCTGGGGCCTTGTTAGAAGGTGACTCAGTATCAAGTCCATCTTCTTGATTGCTCTGGGCAGCAATGTAACCCAGCCTTAGACAAAGCCCCTCTTTGTCCCGGGTTCTTGCCATTTGGATCTGTTAATTTTTTGTGTTGAACCTGAATCCCTGCCTTGGAAAGACAGTAACTAGTGCAAGGATTAATATCTCAGGCTCTGACTCTGAGTCCTGGTACCAGCACTTATAAGGAGATCAATCATTCTGATTGGCCTAGGACTGTCCCAGATTCAGCATTGAAAGTCCAGAATCACAGAAGATCTCTCAGTCACAGGGAAACTGAAAAGAGGAGTCACCATAATTTCACATCCTAGCTGTGCCACCTTGAGAAAGTCACCAAACCTCCCGATACCTACTAAGCAAAACAGGCAAAATACTAACAGTTACCCCATCAGGTGACTGTGAAGAGTGACATGTGTGTAGGGCTTAGCATGCAAGACATTTTAGATAATAATAACATTATTATTGACCCATTAGTACTCACTCAGCCTATGATTCTTCCAGAACCTCTGGGATGTCAGGACTGCTTTACTCTTGTCAATCTTTTCTAAGAAGGGGAAGTCCTGCTTACAAAGCCTGAGTGAGGCCCTTCCTGGCCTCTGCCCAACCTTACTTTCCCATGTTTCTTCTCCCGACACTATCAGCTCTCCTACTTAATAAACCTCTGGGAACGCTTTGCTTTTAAGCATCAGTAACCATTCTGACAGCTCACCCTCCCGAGAGCCTCTGTGATCATGAGAATGTCCCTCTCAGAAAAGCACAGCCAGTTATCACAGCGGGCAGGAGGGAAGGTTTAAGACTAGTGGTGCCTAAAATCTGAGTGTGGCTGAAAAATGAGCTCAGTGATTCTGTTCACTAATATAACAAGGATCTAGCCTGGAAAATAATTTTGTTGACTTGGCCAATAATCCTCAGCCCAACCGCATCAAATGTTCTGTGTAATTAACGACCTTCCTCCAGCCAAGCATTTAATGGCTGTCATGTTTGACTACACTCTGACACGTATATCTTCATCATCATTATAAACATTGCATTTTCCTACTTTATAAAAATGCTATGCACATTCAAATTTTGTTTTATCTTACAAAATATAATTATTTTACTTTGCAACAAGAAAAGGGAAACATAACTAGAAGTGTTACCTGCTCTATGTTCTTTTCCCCATCTTCTGTGTGGCTGTGTTTATGTCCAAACACAATAAAACCACATGTACATATTGCGTCACTTAGGAAAGCTTGCCAAGAAACCTGGCTATATGTGATCTACTACTCAAGAAATCATAAATGAGGGTCTATAACTCAAAATAATATGCTTTATTTCTTATCTTTTCAAGTGATCTTCAAGATTTATACTTCCTTTTCATAGGAGACTATCTCCCTGAATTTTTAGAATTCATCATTTTAAGTAAAATCAACACCTTGGGGAAGTATCATCTATATTTTGTCTTTTGTCTCTTCTAAAATGTCTTATTAAGCAACTGAATGGCTGATGTATGCAGAGAGCCATTTTGGATAGTTTTCAATGCAGATTTCTGGATAGTTCAAGTCCACCTTGTGCTCAAGACTTGACTGAAGTACTCAATTTCCTCTTTCTACTACAGCCCAGTCTCAGCATCTGTCCCTGAGAGAAGGACACAAAGACAAAGATTCCCCCAAGAAATCTAATCTCCTTTGATTCTGGAAGGAGGGACTCACCTTCCTGCACAATGCCTAGGTCTATTCTCAGGTTGAGTGCATAGACTCAGAACAAAGGAACACCTGTGAGTGGAATATTCATTAGTTCAGCTGGTGGGGAGTCCGGATCCCCATCATGAATTGACAGAAACTCTCAGAGAACTAAGGTATTACAATAGATGATCTCTCTATTGACATCCAAATTTTGGGTTTTATGATTCAGTGATTTAAATGAGTAGACCTGAACTATGTAAGTCATGATGTAGACATGGTGATTAATAGGTATGTAACACTGGAATAGGAAGCTCTGGGTTCTGGAAGAGTCAGTTAGGAAACCGCACAGTGGGTATAGAAATGACAAGAGTTTGAGGGTGGTAAGAGAGAGTAGAACTTCAGTCATGTCCCTTTAACGTATCTCAGGTTGACTTTGTCAGCACTACTCAGTCAACACGATTGCCAATATATTATGAGCAACCAAGGGCAAGAGAAAGTACTTGCCTAATGAAAGAATATAGTCTTGTTCTCAATAAATAAATCAACTAATGAAAGACTCCTTGAACCTAGAAAGGTGACTATACATCTATTACCATCATGGCAATGCATGCTTTCCTTGTTGCGAACATGCTCTTTAGATATCCCTAGAAATGAAGTTTCACATAAAATCCTGGCCCCTTAGCATGTCAGAGCTATGACATTAGTGGTCATCTAGTCCAGTTCTCTCATTTTACAGGTGAGAGAACAGATCAAATTGTGAAATTCAGATTTATCCAGTCTTTATCCTTTCCATGAACAGTTTTGGGAGTATGGCTATTTATTATCAGGAAGAGGTGTAGAAAATTATAGGTTTTAAGTGTTTTTGTCATCATTAAAAAATAATTCTCTTGATCCCTGAGTTATTGAACCAGACCCAGTAAGCTAAATTCATCATTAAGTTTTAACTCAACCCCAAAAAGAACAAAGAAAGCTACAAAATCTCATAAAGAGAAATACGTGAAAATTTTTTTGACTCATCTATAAATTTTCATATAGCTTTGTGCTTGTAAATCCTAATTTTACTTCTATGAAATGCAGCAGCATACTCTATTTGAAGTATCTCTCATTATCTTTGACCATACACAGTGTTCCTAAAGTACATCCATTCCTAAGAGGCATGGAAGCTTTGAGAATTGAAAAGTAGTTCTATGCAATTTCAGATTAATTCATTAAGATCATTGTTTCAACATTAAGGGTAAATATCCAGGCAATTTAAGATGTTTATGTACTAACAATCTGTGTAGCTGTCCCCTTGATAATATAACATGGAAGAACCACTGAATCATTGTCCAGATCATCTTCTCAATATGAAAAGATGCTCTCAAAATTGTTGCTCACAAGTATTGGCTTCTTGCCTACAATTTCTCTCGTGGAGCAATTCTTTCATATTAATTCAGAAATTCAGATTCTTCCATAAACGCACTTAATCCTAAACATCCCTATCAAGAATGTTTATTTTTTTAAAAAATGAGTTGATGACTCAGAAGAGTGACTGAGGGGATCATCCAATGACATGTGTCCCACCTTTGCCCCTGTGGGGTAATCATCATGGGAATAAAACACAGCCCCACACTGGGTAAAGTATGACTGATGATGATATAAAGGTGCCCCAGACCCTTACAGAACTTTAATCCATCTCCAGGTTTGTCACATTTCTTAATTCCAGTTAGATTACTTCTATCCATAAAATGAAAGGGAAACTTCCCAAGAGAATACTAACATCAAATACAGAAAGTTTTACTTCAGGGTGGATTCTTCAAGGGTAGGAATGGGCATATGTGGTCACCCAATAATAAAATGAAACTTGCCACCACTCAGCTCCCACCTGGCCTGAGATATTCTTCCTCTCAGGACCCAATTACTGATTCTTTTATCCGTTTAGTCAACATTTATTGGGCAGATAATATACATCTGGCTCTTCGCCAACATTGGGGATTCAAAGACAAACAAGGTAAGTTCCTTCTGCCAGGGAGCTTACTGTCATCATCAGCCCCTTTAGCAAGTAAATCCACGTCTCCACTCACGTCTGCGTCCGTAGTAAATGCTGATGTAATTAATAAGAACTGCACATATCAACCTGCACCTTCTTCTGCACTGAGTAAATAGAGGCTGTAATCTCTGCACAGCCCCCTAAAGACTAACAATTTTATACTTTAGATGATTCTTTCAATAATGCCAGCCTTTAATTTACCACAAAAGTGCCCCAAGTTGTTGACTATTCAGTTTCACATCTTATAGGAATTTAACCCACAGCCTGTCCTCCCACCCCTACATACACACACATACCCATACACACACACTCACGCACACACACACTCACACACATACACACACTCACACACATACTCTCACACACACACACCTACACACACATACCCATACACACACTCACACACACATACACATGCTCTCACACACATACTCTCACACACATACACACCTACACACACACACTCACACACATACACACACTCACATACATACACATGCTCTCACACACATACTTTCACACACATACACACACATACTCATACACACACACTCACACACATACACACACATACACATACACACACTCACAAGCATACACACTTTCTCACATGCATACACTCACACATACACTCATACACACACCCACACACACACACACTCTCCCACACACACTTGTACTCGTACACACATTCACACACTCACATACATAGACACACACATACACACACACACATACACATACACACTCACACACCCACAGTGCCTTTGTCTTCTGGCTTGTCTAGTGAGTGAGTCTCCCCAGTGCTCCTTCAGCTCCATCAGCCTATAGATGTCACTCCAGTACAGTGACAGCCAAGGAGTCCACTTACTACCCAATGTCCCAAAATACTTCAGGAACATAGGTAGACAGCTTTTGACATCAGTAGGACTGACAGTAGTTGAGCCAAACCCTAGCATAGGACTGGGGTTAAGACATGAATCTTCTGCCTGTAGACATAAGATCAAGAAAATAGTTACTGTTACTGAGTCCTCATTCTCCACACCCCCCACTGTGTGTTCAGTGTAAGTACTGAGTAGGTATATTCAATCCTCACAAAAATGATGTAGACACTGCTGTTATCCCTCTTTTAGAAAAAGAGAAATTGAGAGCTAATCACTTGCCACTCGGCATTAAGTGATGAGAGCCTGACTGAAACTTAATCAGCCTGACTTCAAAGGCCATTAATTAAGGGAACATAGTTAGAGAAACTGAAACCCAGAATCTTAGGGTGATACTAAGTTAAGACCCCTGACTGATGAACTCTCCCTATGTCCTTTCATGACAAGATTGTCCTTAGATTTTTGGTGGACACCAAGTACCCTGGGAAATGTCCATTAGTCACACAATTTTTTCCCTACCTTAGTAGAGCCTGATTTGCACTGTTAATCTGCTTTAAAATTCTATGGTTTTTGATGTATCAATGTGCCTGTTTATAAAGCTTATTACTGGTGCAGATGTGAAAGAGAGTAAGGAGTTCTGAAAGGATCACAGGCCAATAAAAAATGGATATTCGGGATGGCAGGGGCGTGGGGCAATGTGGGAGGTTGCACTGCTGAGAAGAGGCAGAGTTGGTACCAAGACCAGGGCTGAAGGCAAAGCTGGAAAGGAGAGTAGGGAGGCTGAGGGTAAGGTAGTTCTCATGCACAGGAAGATGGGCTACGGTTTCCTGTGGGCCACATCCACAGACACTTGAAGACGGAAGGGCAGGTGCCACTGCTGCCGTGTCTAACGTGCAATTCTGGAGTACCTCACTGCTGAGCTGCTGGAGCTGGCAGGTGATGCTCCCAAGGATCTCACAGTAACACACATCATTCCATGTCACTTTCAGCTTGAAGTCCATGGTAAGGAAGAACTGGATTCTCTTTTCAAGGCTACCATAGCTAAGGGTTGTGTGATCCCTCACATCCATAAAACTCAGATTGGAAAGAAAGGATAGCATAAAACTGCTTAGAGGTTGCTTTGATCCACCGTCTTCCTCCCCACCACTGAACTGTAACTGGGACAGAAGAAATAATGGGGATATGTGGGATTTTTAAACAGTTAAATGGAAATTTATAGATAATTATTGTAGACATAAAAAGACATAAAAGAAACATCTGTACATTCTTAGACTTAAAGTTAGAGAAAATTACTTTTTCATGTGGTAACAGTTGTGTGTTGATTGGCTGTGTTTCTTCCTTGTGTTTTATACAAAAATGGAGATGATAAACCATTTTTTACAAATTTTTTTTAAAAAGTTCACATTTTACCATCACTGGCTTATTAAAGTTCAGCTAGGAGTAGGATGGCTGGTTGCAAATGAAGAACATTTTTATCCTGCTTCAGAAACTTGCAGTATCTTGTTTATTCATTAGAAAATAGTTTCTAGTACCTTGTGTCAAGGCTAGTAAAGAGACTCCCACTGCCCCGAGTCTCTGCTAAAATGAAGCACACGGCCAACCATCTTTAACATCCATAAATGAGCCTCACAGACATTGAAGTGTGTCTAGTTGAGAGCTATGTGGCAGCCAGCCATGGGGCCCTCTGTGATTAATGGTGTCAATATGAAGTTCTGTGCTTGTCATCTGGGGGCAATAATTGTGACAATGGCATATTCCTCCTTTCAATTCTTACTTTCCTCTGAAGGAAGACTGCTCATTTATTTCCTCAGAGGATTCTCCTACAAGATGGATATACCATCACACGTTTAAGGGAGGAGGAAAAGAAAGCTGCTGTAGGAGTTACAGGGAAAAATGAAAGCTGAATCATCCTCAGTAATATCCCAAATTTATATCCCTCAGTATCACAAACTGAATTACCTCTATAAACGTTGGTTTAGAAAAACAGCTTTTCACTTACAGCTGCATGGTGAAGAACCACATCACATCCATACAGTAAGGATTTTATTTTCAACCAAATGTGCCAATGGCAGTTTCCAATAAGAAGAAGCAATTTGCTAGTCTAGCCAATTACAATTTGTCCTTGGCTGAACATGGAACAGTCTGTACCTCTGGGTTGTTGAGAACATCAGAAATATATCCCTAATATTTAATCTGTTTCTCTGGGAAGTTAAGCATTAAGCGGGTGATGAAAATTCAGCTTCACTTTGGTACCAAATCAAAGGAAAGCCTTGTTATCTGATGGTAGGAGAGTGTTTTCTGAACTTCTCAAGGGAGCAATGGCATGCATTTAATCCCAAGCCCTGGGGACAGTATCAGAGCTCAGTGCTTCCAGTCACATGCCTCTCTTCTTTACCCTGTGGGCATAGGGTGTCTGGAGGTGTCTATATGACTGCACACAGATTTATTTAAACATGTAGCTCTCACTTCATCTTTACAAAAGATGACCCTTGTCTGTAATGAGGGCCACAAATAAGAGACCTGATTATGCCCCTGATTTCCTGTGTAATGATCAGATAATCATTTTCCTTCTTTTTCCTGAGCTATAGTGTTAGGATACATCAGAGAGATGATTTATGAGGTTGTTATGATGGAAGGATCAGATGAAAATGCAGATTGGAGATATTTCCTGGGCTAATAGGCTTTTAAAGATAAAGAAGCTAATGGTATCCAAATAATTACTGAAGAAAACACTTTTGAAGTTGACCTAACACTATTATATCAATGCAGCATTAGATTATTAGTGTGATGAAATGTGAAACTGTGCTTTTTAATTAAATGCATTTCTTATATCCTGGCCATGAACTGGTGAACAAGAAACTAAGCCTAAATTATCTCCTCTGACTCACGAAGCAGACAAAAGTCATGGGAAGACTTACTAATTCAATAAGCTTTCATTGAATGTGTACTCCATGTCTAGTTTGGTTTTACAAGAGGCACAAAGATGGGTAAAACTTGGCTCCAGTCTCACTGGACTTGAGCAAGATTGAAGGAGACCCACCTGCTTCCCAGTGCTGGCCATTACACCTGTCTTCACTTACACACTTACACCCTCCATCAGCTTACCAATCAGCTGAACTCTTTGGAAATCCACTCTCTTCATTCTTTACCTAGTTAACTCCTACTTACTATGCAGACTTAGCTCTGTGCCTGGCACATGTGTTTTCTCTATAAGTATTATTAAATGAATGAATGTACAAATAAAAGATTATGATATGATATGAGAAGTTCTCAGATTCAGGAGAAAGCAACATGTTCTGGGACACTGAGACCACATAAGGCTGTCAGAAAAGACTTCACAAAGGACGTGTCAGTTGGTGATATTTGAGATAGACTCGGAAGAATTAACAGTGGTAAAAAATGAATAGGAGCAATATGAGAAGAGGGTTATAAAGTGATGACAAAGCAAAGGGAACACAATCTGCAAAGGCATGAAGGTGTAAGTCAGAAATGGTGTTGGACAAATGCAAGCCAGGGCGACTCAAACACAAAGCACCCTGAGGACAGTGTAGATAAAAAAGTATGTTTGAGCTGTATGGTAAAGGCCTTAGATGTCAAGGTTAAAAGTGTTACTTTTGTCCTAGTGATGGGAAGTCACTGAAGACTTAGTGGCAGGCATACCTGTTGAAATCCAGAGGCAAATTGAGGGACTGAAAAACAGGAACCACTCTAGCTTAAGGAGAATCAAAGGAATTTATTAAAAGATATTAAGTACTTCAGAGCCACTCTTTGATGGATAACAAATATTGTCTTGAAGATTTTAGCAAAGGCCACTGACTACATATTCCACTGACCACATCAATGACCCACTCATTCCACTGACCACGTCAATGACCCACGCATTCCACTGACCACGTCAATGGCCCACACATTCCACTGATCACGTCAATGGCCCACACATTCCACTGATCATGTCAAAGACCCAAAGCACTAGTTGACAAAACCTCTGACACACAAGACAGCCAATTCTGTCACCCTTGACAAATGAATTCCCCACAGCACCTCCTTTCTCACATTGCTCTTTGAAATCAAAGTCTTGCACACATTCTTTTGATGGGCAAAGCCATGGTCACATGTTAGCACTATAGCTGCAAGAGAGGCTGTAAAGTGCATTTCTACTTTCTTCCTGGGTGGGTAGGATCCATGATGTGGGGAATTACAGACACAGGAATGATGTTCTAAAGAGGCTGAGGCCACAAATCATGGAAACTTTCCACTGCCACAGAAAAGCATAATCAAATTTATATCATAAAAAGTTAGGGGGAAGCATTATTAAAAATGGATTGCAGAAGAGGAGAGTTGGAGAACAAGGATATCAAATTGAAGACAAGAGAAGAAGATGAAGAGAGTGTGGGCTTTAGTGCTGGCAATGGACACATAACAAAATAAACAAAGACATAAGATCCTGTCAAGAAAGGACCTAGTCTTTTCCACTTCTGAAACAGTAGCACACAAAATGTGTTCAATATTTTTTCCTTTAATTATTGTAACAGTGAGTAATTTACATACAGTAAAATGCACATTGGATGTGACTTTTTTTGGGTGGGGGGGTAAAGTCTTACTCTGTCAACCCCGGTAGAGTGCCATGCCATTATTATAGCTCACACCAACCTCAAATTCCTAGGCTCAAACAATCCTCCTGCCTCAGCCTCCCTCATAGCTGGGATTACAAGTAAGCCCCACAATTGTCCTTTTTATATTAGCAATTTTCTTGCGTTGGCCTCCCAGAGTGCTAGGATTACAGGGGTGAGCCCTTGGATGTGAAGTTTTGAAAATTATACATAATAGTGTAACTACTATCACAGTTGAGATCTAGAACAGTTCCATCACTCCCAAATTTCTTCATGCTGCTCTTCTACAGTCAATCTCTCCACCCCACCCACCCACTAGCAACCACACACATAGACCACGTATGTGACCTTCTGAGCCTGACTCATTTCCCTTAACACAGTGCATTTGAAGTTCATCTTTATGGTAAAGAATATCATAATTCATTTCTTTGTTATTGCTGAGTACTATTCCTGGTGTGGAGGTACCAGTGTTTGTTTATCCATGTCTCAGTTAAAAGGCATTAGCATGAAGATTCAAGACAAGTTGGCTGACTGAAGCCAGCTTTCCACAGAGGCTCCCATTTAGAAGGAGAGTTAAAGGACAGAAATTTAGCAAGTAACCTGGCAGGTTAGAGCTGTGACAAGAGAGAAGGTTGAAGAATGCACATCAACCCTGCTGAGGTGAGCTGCGACCCCAAGGATACAAATAAAAGGTACAAAATCCATCACCAAGCTGATGGGAGTCCCCTCCCTCAATGGCTTGAAGTACCCCATAAACAAATGAGCACAGTTCAAAAGTCCTCCCATTATACTCCACAGGAGAGACCCTCTAAAAACTGGACCTACTTCCAATACTAGGGTGCCATGGCGCTGACCTGCCAGGCATAAAACTGTGTAAAACAGTATATTTTCTCTACCTGCAATTCTGAGCTCCCAGCCCTCCCCTCCACTCTCACTCTGAGGTCTGGAGGCCTGTCCCCCGGGAGTTTAGATTCTTGGGTGGTTTCTTGAGGCATGTGGACAGGCCTGGACTGTAGCTGGTCAGTGCTGATTCTGCAGCACAGGAGTGAGGAGAGGACGGTCAGCTGAGAGGGAACCACGTCGGAGTCGCGGTGCCCCGAGGCACAGAGAAGCAGCCATTTTGGGCAACAATAGGGCTCACACCTGGATATTCTGGAGTCACACCCCCTGTCTCTCTGGGCAACCAGAGGAAGCTGGGCATCTTCTCAGGTGGCAACCACCAGCAGAACAGATCTGGGACAGAAACGCAGGCCCCGTGAATAAAGGGTTTGCCTGAGGTGGTACCAACCTGGGTGAAGCATGGGAACTAGAAAACACACGCGCAGTGCCACAGACGCCCAGGGCATGGCTGACCCATAGGACCACTTTACTGAGCCTAAGATGCACCTGCCCCCAGGGGATCATCAGCCTAGACAAAGGAGGGCAGGCAGAGGCTGGAACTGACAGGTAACTGTGCTGTGAACACAAACTATAGCTGAACCCAGACAGGCACAGACAGGACCTGAGGCACAGGTTCTGTGACTCAAAGCAGCTTCTCTTCTTCCAGGGAATTTATTAATAGCAAGGACAGAAACAAATTGCCACAAAGTCGTTCTGCTCTGTCAGTAACATCAATCAGGGGCATACCTAGAATTGAGTGAACAGCCCCAACCTCCCAAGGTTGTCAGGCCTCACCTCCCCCTGCCAGATAGAGGCAGAGAGCAGCAGCCTGGTGGAGAAGACAAAGATTTCCTTGTGATTCAGGCAGGTGTAAACCCCTGGAGTATCTGCTCATTGGAAGCAACTGGGTCACAGCCATGCAGGTTATCAGTGACTGGGTGTGACAGAGGTGCAAGGTGGGGAAGACAGCATCAACCTTCCCAGACTAATCTATTTGCTGGGTGGGTCCTCCTGACCTCATGGAGCACCAGAGCAAGTCATATTTGAGTTGTCAGCAGACCCCTGCGATCTAGTTGACAGAGACCTTTTAAACTCTTCCACCTGAGACAGATGCTAACTGAGACAATTTATTTGGACCTTTTGAACTGAGCCTATCACCTGAGGACTATTCAAGTGTTGCCCTGGGTGTGTGGTTGTAGGAAGATTTGGTTTTCATTTTCCAATTGTTGCCTGTGGAGGGCACTGTGACTCAAATGCTGGTATTCCTTCATAGCTGAGATTCCAACCCAGAGTAACTGTTTTACTAGGGTCAGACAGAGACCAGCTGAAACAGGACAGAACCACATAGCCACACCACAATAAACAGCTCCCCAGTTTCTCAGGCCGTAGCACTGTACAGGTCCTCAGAAAAGCTCCAGAGGAAAAGTCAAATGGTCTAAAACAATAATGAGGCACAATCAGCAGAAAAACTCTGGTAACATGAATAACCAGAGTATATCACACACACACCCCCAAGGAAAGACATGCCAGATATAACTGAAGATCTCATTCACAAAGATAGCCGAGATGTCAGAAATCAAATTCAGAATTTTGACTGCAAACAAGATTAATAGAAGGGAGGAAAACTTGGAATTAGAAATTCGAGGAGCAATCCAAAAGTTGGAAATAGAAATTCGAGGAGAAATTCAAAAGTTGTCTCAAGAATTCAACAAATTTTTTAATTTAAAAAAAAAAAGAAGAAGAACTAACAGAGTGGAGTAGCAGAAGAAAGGATTTCTGACATTGAAGACAAAGCTTTTAAATGCTCTCAAACTCTCCAAGAGGAATAGAAATGGAGAGCAAAAACAGATCATTCTCTCAGAGAGCCCTGGGATAATTTGAAGAAGGGTAATATCTGCCTCATTGGAATCCCTGAAAGCGATGAAGTGGCTTCACAAGGCACAGAGGCCTTGCTCCATGGAATTATAAAAGAGAATTTTCCAGACATGCCAAGAGATTCTGAAATTCAGATAGCAGACAGTTTCAGAACCCCAGCACGACTCAACCCGAATAAGACATCCCCCAGGCACATCATAATTAACTTCACTGAAGTTAATATGAAGGAGAAAATTCTGAAAGTAGCTAGACATAAGAAAACCATTAAAAACAAAGGGAAGAATATTAGAATGAAAGCAGATCTCTCTGCTGAAACTTTTAAAGTCTGAAGAGGGTGGTAATTGACTTTTAATCTCTTAAAACAAAATAAATTTCAACCCCGGATCCTGTATCTAGCTAAACTGAGTCTCATTTATGATGGAGAAATCAAATACTTTAATGACATTCTCCTGTCGAAAAAATTTGCCATAACCAAACCACCTCTTCAGGATATTCTCAGATCTCTCCTCCATAATGACCAGCCCAATGCTCTACCACAAAAGTAAACTCACTCAGAAACTTTTTATCAAACTGCAACTTCCACAGTGGCAAAAGGATTAAAAATGTCCACTGGACTTTCGAAAACCTTGATACCCAAAATTTTACCAGACTTATCTATATTCTCCATTAATGTGAACAGCTTAAAGTGTCCTCTAAAGAGGCACAGGTTGGCTGACTGGATACAAAAACTCAGGCCAGATATTTGCTGCATACAAGAATCACATCTTACCTTAAAAGATAAACATAGACTCAGGGTGAAAGGATGGTCATCCATATTTCAGGAAATGGTAATCAGAAAAAAGCAGGTGTTGTAATTCTATTTGCAGACACAATAGGCTTTAAACCAACACAAGTAAGGAAGGGTAAGAATGGAGACTTTACCTCTTTCATGTTTACATGGCTGGAGCTGGAATATATTCTTCTTAGTAAAGTATCTCAAGAATAGAAGAAAAAGTACCCAATGTACTCAGCCCTACTAAGAAACTAATTTAGGGCTTTCACTTGAAAACTATAACCCAATTACAACCTAAGAATAGGGGGAAGGGGGAAAGGATGCAGAGGGATGGGTGGGAGGGGGAGGAGGGTAGAGGGAGGGGGAATGGTGGGATTACGCCTGCGGTGCATCTTACAAGGGTATATGTGAAACTGAGTAGTGTGAAATGTAAATATCTTGGCACAGTAACTAAGAAAATGCCAGGAAGGCTATGTTAACGATTGTGATGAAAATGTGTCAAATGGTCTATGAAGCTAGTGTATGATGCCCCATGATCATATCAATGTACACAGCAATGATTTAATAAAAAATAAAAAAATTAAAAAAAAAAAGAATGGTCACTTCATATTTGTTAAGGGTAATACTCAATACGATGAGATTTCAATTATTAATATTTATGCACCCAACCAGAATGCACCTCAATTTATAAGAGAAACTCTAACAGACATGAGAAACTTGATTTCCTCCAGCTCCATAATACTTGGAGATTTTAACACTCCTTTGGCAGTGTTGGATCGATCCTCCAATAAGAAGCTGAGCAAAGAAATTTTAGATTTAAACGTAACCATCCAACATTTGGATTTAGCAAACATCTACAGAACATTTCTTCCCAACAAAACTGAATACACATTTTTCTCATCAGCCCACAGAACATACTCCAAAATTCATCCATTTAGGTCACAAGTCTAACCTCAGTAAATTTAAAGGAATAGAAATTATTCCTTGCATCTTCTTGGAGCACCATGGAATGAAAGTTGAACTCAGTAACAACAGGAATCCGAATACTCATACAAAAACATGGAAGTTAAATAACCTTATCCTGAATGATAGCTGGGTCATAGATGAGATTAAGAAGGAAATTGCCAAATTGTTGGAACACAACAATAATGAAGACACAAATTATCAGAACCTCTGGGATACTGCAAAGGCAGCCCTACAAGGAAAATTTATAGCACAATGGTTAACATAGCCTTCCTGGCATTTTCTTAGTTACTGTGCCAAGATATTTACATTTCACATTACTCAGTTTCAAAAAATCCTTAATGAATATTATAAGAAACTTTATTCTCAGATATATAAAAATCTGAAGGAAATTGACCAATACTTGGAAGCGCGTCACCTTTCAAGACTTAGTCAGAATCAAGTGGAAATTTTGAACAGGCCTATATCAAGTTCTGAAATAGCATCAACCATACAAAATCTCCCTCAAAAGAAAAGCCTGGGGCCAGATGGCTTCACATCAGAATTCTACCAAACCTTTAAAGAGGAACTAGTACCTATATTACTCAACCTGTTCCAAAATATAGAAAAAGAGGGAAGACTACCCAACATGTTCTATGAAGCAAACATCACCCTGATCCCCAAAACTGGAAAAGACTCAACAAGAAAAGAAAATTATAGACCAATATCACTAATAAATATAGATGCAAAAATATTCAACAAGATTCTAACAAACAAAATCCAGCAACACATCAAACAAATTATACATCATGACCAAGTCAGTTTTGTCCCAGGGTCTCAAGGCTGGTTCAATATACGTAAATCTATAAATATAATTCATCACATAAACAAATTAAAAAACAAAGACCATATGATTCTCTCAATTGATGCAGAAAAAGCTTTTGATACTATACAGCATCCCTTCATGATCAGAACACTTAAGAATATTGGTATAGAAGGGACATTTCTTAAACTGATAGAGGCCATCTACAGCAAACCCACAGCCAATATCATATTGAATGGAGTTAAATTGAAAACATTTCCACTCAGATCAGGAACCAGACAAGGCTTCCCATTGTCTCCACTGCTCTTTAACATTGTAATGGAAGTTTTAGCCATTGCAATTAGGGAAGAAGGCGATCAAAGGTATCCATATAGGGTCAGAAGTAATCAAACTTTCGCTCTTTGCAGATGATATGATTGTATATTCAGAAAACACCAGGGATTCTACTACAAAACTCTTACAAGTGATCAAAGAATACAGCAGCATCTCAGGTTACAAAATCAATATTCATAAATCGGTAGCCTGTATATATACCAAGAGTCAAGCTGAAAAAAACAGTTAAGGACTCTATTCCATTCAGAGTAGTACCAAAGAAGATGAAATATTTGGGAGTAACAAAAGACATGAAAGTCTCTATAAAGAGACCTATGAAACTCTAAGAAAAGAAATAGCTGAAAATGTTAACAAATGGAAAAATATACCATGCTCATGGCTGGGAAGAATCACCATTGTTAAAATGTCGATATTACCCAAAGCAATATACAATTTTAACATAATCCCATTAAAGCTCCACTGTCATACTTTAAAGATGTTGTGAAAATAATACTTTGTTTTATATGGAATCAGAAAAAAACTCTAATAGCCAAGACATTACTCAGAAATAAAAACAAAGTAGGAGGAGTCATGCTACCTCAGACTACACTATAAATCGATAGTGATCAAAACAGCATGGTACTGGCACAAAACAGAGCAGTAGATTTATGGAACAGAATAGAGAACCAAGAGATAAACCGTTATTTGATCTTTGACAAGTCAATTAAAAACATTCAGTGGGGAAAATATTCCCTGTTTAACAAATGGTGCTGGGTGAACTGGCAGGCAACCTGTAGAAGATTGACGTTGGACTCACACCTTTCACCATTAATTAAGATAGACTCTCACTGGATTAAAGATTTAAACTTAGCACATGAAACTATAAAAATACTAGAGGAGAGTGCAGGGAAAACCCTTGAAGAAATCTATCTGGGCGAGTATTTTATGAGGAGGACCCCCAGGGCAATTGAAGCAGCTTCAAAAATACACTACTGGGACCTGATCAAACTAAAAAGCTTCTGCACAGCAAGAACACAGTAAATAAAGCAAGCAAACAGCCCTCAGAATGGGAGAAGATATTTGCAGGTTATGTCTCCGACAAAGGTTTAATAACCAGAATCCATAGAGAACTCAAACGTATAAGCAAGAAAAGAACAAGTGATCCCATCGTAGGCTAGGCAAGGAACTTGAAGAGAAACTTTTCTGAAGAAGACAGGTGCACAGACTACAGACATATGAAAAAATCCTCATCATCTTTAATCATCATAGAAATGCAAATCAAAACTACTTTGACATATCATCTAACTCCAGTAAGATTAGCCTATATCACAAAATTCCAAGACCAGAGATGTTGGCGTGGATGTGGAGAAAATGAAACACTTCTACACTGCTGGTGGGAATGCAAATTAATACATTCCTTTTGCAAAGATGTTTGGAGAACACTTAGAGATCTAAAAATAGATCTGCCATTCAATACTATAATTCCTCTACTAGGTATATACCCAGAAAACTGAAAATCACATTATAAGAAAGATATTTGTACCAGAATGTTTATTGCAGCCCAATTCATAATTGCTAAGTCATGGAAAAAGCCCAAGTTCCCATCAATCCACAAATGGATTAATAAATTGTTGTATATGTACACCATGGACTATTATGCAACCTTAATGAAAGATGGAAACTACCTCTTTCATGTTTACATGGATGGAGCTGGAACATATTCTTCTTAGTAAAGTATCTCAGGAATGAAAGAAAAAGTATCCAATGTACTAAGCCCTACTATGAAACTAATTTATGGCTTTCATATGAAAACTATAACCCAGTTATAACCTAAGAATAGGGAGAAGGGGGAAAGGGAGGGGAGGGGGAAGCAAGGATGGAGGGAGGGTGATTGGTGGGATTACACCTATGGTGCATCTTACAAGGGTACATGTGAAACTTAGTAAATGTAGAATATAAATGTCTTAACACAATAACTAAGAAAATGGCAGGAAGGCTATGTTAACTAGTGTGATGAAAATATGTCAAATGGTCTATAAGACAAGTGTATGGTGTCCCATGATCACATTAATTTACACAGATATGATTTCATAAAAAAAAAAAAGCAAAAAAATATATATATATATTTTAAAAAAAAGAAAGGCATTAGCATGGTTTCCAGTTTGGGGGATTATAAATCATCCATGCTGGCTGGGTGTGGTGACTCACACCTGTAATCCTAGCACTCTGGGAGGCCAACGCAGCAGGATTCCTTGAGCTCAGGAATTCAAGAGCAGTCTGAGCAAGAGTGAGATTCCATATCTATTAAAATAGAATAGAAAAACTAGCCAGGCATGGTGGTACTTGCCTGTATTCCCATCTACTTGGGAGGTTGAGGCAAAAGGATTTCTTGAGCCCAAGAGTTTGAGGTTGCTGTGAACTTTGATGATGTCACAGAACTCTAGCCTGGGCAACAAAGTGAGACTTTGTCAAAATAAAATAATGTTAATATAAAATAAAAATAAACCTTCCATGTTTTCGTGTAGACATAGTTTTTCATTTCATTTAGGTAAATACCTGGTAGTGGGAGCACTGTATGTTTAACTTAATTTGGACACTGGACAACTGTTTTCTAAAAGCAATGGATTAGAGTTCCAGTTGCTCCCCATCCTTAGAATCACTTGGTAAGGTCATTTTCTTTCTTTTAATTGTCATTTTCTTAAGCCGTTCTAATATGTATAGAATGGCACCTCCTTGAGATTTTAATTCATTTTTCTCTAGAAACTAGTGGTGTCAATCTTCTTTTTACAGTATTTATCTTTAATGTATCTTTTTGGTAAAATGCTCAAATAGCTTGTCCATTACTTTTCAATAAATAGTTGATCAGTCTTTAAATAAGCTGATACAAGAGACATTTAGAAAAATAAAATTACCTGTTCTTGCTATAACTGGATGCGGCTAATGAGAGAGAAAGCAGGGTGTTGAGGAGAGCACCTGAATTTTTAGGCTAATGTTGATTAAGAGAGTTTAACTGAAGGACTCAGTTAGCATCACCAAAAGTGGCTGTTCCTATGCCTTCCAATTAATTATTGCCATTCCATAGTTCCCATCTTTATCTAAAATGAAATTTTCTGCATTCGTAAAAACAGATGAACCTAAATTAACTTTATCTCCTTCTTGTAAAAGACATGAATAAATCTAAAAACAAATCTCATATCATTCGCCAGAAAACCCCAATCTGCACTCAGTGTTTGCCCCCCCCCCCAAGAATACTAAATAAATACTCAATCTGGAGAAAGATGAACATGAACCTGAGAGCTGTAGGCCTAGGAGGCTAATTAAATGGTTGATCATCGTAATCACCTTCCCTACAGTGAAGGATGCTGAAAAGCAAGGTCAGGAGATTATGCTTTGCTGCCTCTTGAATCATCACAGAACAAAAGGTTCTTTGACAGCAGGGGGTAGCTGATTGCTGATGGAGAAAGTAGAGTTGCTTTCTTCACGTGGAACTTCCAGATTGTAAAAATAACACAGTAGGTTGCATCTGAGCCAAGCCAATACTCCACCCGGCCTCTTGCTGCAGCTGAGATGGAGCCTGTTAAATGGTCAGAGCAGCTGACGGTCACAGATGCCGGAACCAAGAATGGAGGAGAGCCTGTCAGGATTGGGTGCTCCACCAAGGATCAGCTCTTCTTGGTCTCCAGTTAAAACTGTTACAGTTGTACACAGACACCAGGACAAATCAAGAGAAGAAAAGAAGATATGGAATAGGCACCATAGCATTAATATGGAGAAAAAACAATTGAGAAAATATCCTGTGCCCTGAAATCAGCCTATGCAATATATTGAAAAGGCCAGTGGGTGAGGATTCCTTGCAGCCTCAACTGATTCTTCTACCTGGGGTGGGGAGGGGACAGTGTGGGAGTTTCAAAGGTCATTGCCTTTAGCTCTCACTCCTTCAGTAACACAAGTGTTAGAAGGGCGTAAGAGAGTTTATGGCTCCCTCCATAGAGGAATTTATTTAGTGGCATTACGAGTGAGAACTTGGATCTAGTGGTTTCCTCTCAGTCACTCTGCCAAAAATGTCAGCTAGAAAGAATGTAGCCCCTGTCCCGGGTCTGTGACTGGGTACTTCCTAGAATTCTGCACAGGGCTTTTGATGAAGCTTTCGCTTTAGCTCGAACCTTATCTCTGCTACTACAAAAAAAAAAAAAAAAAAAAGTCCACCAAAAAAGGCCCATTCTGCACCTCAGAATCGTGCAGATCCTGGCCGCACTACTTGGGCATCAAAGTCAAAGCCACAACAGAGAAATCTTCCTCTTCTTGGAACATCTATTTTATTCTACGTTAAATCATTTCAATTATTATTTATGTATTAAAACAAAGATACAAATAATAGACAAGAGTGCAAAATATAGTTGCACTCTTATAAATGACAGTATTTCCAAACATTTAGAGATCATAACAAGTTTCTTTGGCTATACTCTCAAATATATTTTCTCTAAGCAAAACACACCTTCTGTGAAATAGCAGAATTATTCAGGGACACACCACCCAGCACCACCACGGTTTCTTTCCTTCCTCTGTGAGGTTGTCTCTGAGGCAGAGACTAGATGTTCATACTTAACACAACTTGAAAATAATACAAAGCAACAAATGTAAATTGCAAAACAATATAACCAAGGGAATCTGTAAGGAATCCACAGAAGCAAGTGGGTGTACGGTAAGGTGACTTTAAGCAGAGATGAGATCTGGTGCATTTCCAAACTCTTCTGGGGCTAAATCAAGGATAGGAGTACACAGAAGGAGCCCACATTCGGTTGGGTTTATCTTGAAGCAGAAAGGACAGTTTAAAGATCTGCAATGGTCTCCTGTTACTGACAGGGCACAGTTCTCCCACTGGCAGGGGCTCGTCCGGGACTAGATATTTGCCCACTTTGGGTTGTTCTTCAGTAAATCAAAGCCATCCATTACTGCCTCCTGTGTGCTGCAGGATAGACATAGCTGAAGGGAAAATCATTGCTGCCAGTGATGGTGTCAGACAACTGTCAGGAGCACTGTTCGATTCCTGCCCCCATGCTGGGCTCAACCCCAATCGAATAGAAGCCTGCCATTCATCACCTGCCTACATCCATCTGAGTGTGCAGGACGGACAGGCATGCAGCCTTCACTGAGCTGTGAACACTGGCAATTCCTTTGTTCTGCCATAATTTCCTTTGTTCTGCAGTAATTAAAGCTTTATTCCCTATTACTCTCTGGGCTTCAAAGACACTGCTAACACAGGTGTGTATGACCAGACTCTGAATAAAAGTGCTCCTGTAAGTCACAGAGAACCCAGATAAAGCTAGAAATTTGTATAATTACACAGTGAAGGGTTAAAAACAATGGGTTTTTGAGCAAAGAGTTGAGTTATTTACAAACAGTTGGTAATAATTTTTGGAAATCATTTGTTCGGACAATAACTATTGATTGCTACCTGGAGGTAAGCTCCGTTCTAACCTATACCCCAGCACTATCTGATAGTTTTGCAGATAGATTAAACATAAAATAATTGTTTAAAAGTAAACATTACCTACTTGGATAAATACTTCAGGATAAGATGGAAAGCAAATGTCTTCCTCATGACCTCCATCCATCCCACTGTTGGATGTGTTACTAACCTGTTGTTAATTCTCTAGTCATTTCTCTCCTTATATACAGTGTGTGTGTGTGCACTTAAATATAACCTGCTAAGGAGAGTTATTTTGTTTTTGACAAAATGCTGTTGTTCCATACACACAGTTATTTAATAAAATCTTTCCATTTAATAATGTATCATGGATATTTGCCCATTGATCACACACATCTTATTATAAAAGCTATATAACTTTACACTAAATTAACTTAGCTCATTTGATTTCATGATTTCCTCTTCAGTTAATATCAAGGTCGTTTGTAACTTTTTCCTATTACAATGAGCCTGTCATGAACACCCTTGTGTTCATATCCTTGTGGGCTTGTGCAAGAATCTCTGTCAGAAGATTTCTAGAAGTGAAGTTGTTGAGACTATCAGTGTGCATAGTTTAAAATTTATACAGATGGCATTACATGTCCTCAAAAATGGTTTACAAATTTCCACTCGGACCAGGATCATATTGGAGAGAGCAATTCCTCATACCCATATCAGTACAGGACATTACAAATCTTGTTCAAGTTTGCCACTCTAAAACCTTTTCAAAATGAATTAAGAATTACTTTTATTGTCTTAAATAACATTTCACAATCACTATTGAAATGGAATATTTTTTCATTTGTAGGCCATTTTTATGTGCAATCTAGGAATTGCCAATCCTTATAATTTGGATTGGTGCGTCAATCAGGGTGAGCTGCCAGAGACCAGAGACAAAGCTTTATCTTTTCATGTTTATTTGGAATAGCTTTTTATAGAAAAATCAGTACTTAGTCTTCCATGTCCTGTGCATTTTGCAAGCCAGTTTTCTTTGCCATTTGTTTTCTTCTGTCTTATTCGATCTTCTATGTGCATATAACATCTATTCACTCCTGCCTGTCTGCTCTTACTTTAAAGTGAACATTTAGATATTGATTACAAGCTCTGAGTGCAGACTTGGAACCTGCCAAATGGCAGACTTCACCGTGAGATCGCATTGAAGGCTGATTCTTCCTTGAAGGACCCTGAAATAGCAGGATCTGTGGGTCTCTTCCCTGAAGTGTTGCCCAGTTTTTCCAGAAAATAATCTGTTTCTGCCTGAGAGAATTGAAGTGAAAGATTTTCAGAGATATCCTGGAATCCTGCCAGTGAAAGTCAGTTTAGGATTTCACTTTTTAAGTGTCTGGAGTTTTACCTAATTCCCCTGTCTTCGGCCTCAGCCCTTACTTGTCTCCTTGGAATAAAAAAGTTCTCTGGTCAAATGTCTCCAGAGCAGTAGTTCTGGAGACCACTGCAACCTGTGGTCGTGACCCCTTTGTAACAATGAAAATATATCCTGCATATCATATATTTACATTATGATTCATAAGAGTAGCAAAATTACAGTTATGAAGTAGCAATGAAAATAATTTTATGGTTGGGGGGTCACCACAACATGAGGACCTGTATTAAAGGGTTGTGGCATTCGGAGGCATTAGGAAGGTTGAGAACCATTGTCACCTCCTATTGGAGAGATGGTGTGTGCCTGGCTTCATGGACTAAGGAGTGCAGAGATGGTGTTCTGACTGCCCTTCAGAGCCTTTCCCCAGACCTCCCATGCCCACCTCTGCCTGCTCTCTAACCCTTCATGGGAATTCTATTCCTGAAAATTATAAAGCTTCTTGAGATGACTGAGTGTGCTTGTGCTGATATCCCATTCTGAAAGTACTCATGTTTTTACCATTCTTCTAGCTCTCTGATTTTCATCTTCCAAACACATATTAAACTGCTCTTCTGCCCAGGCAGTGGAGCAAGACCCTGTCTCAAAAAAAAAGAAGAAAAAAAAAAAAAAAAGCCACTATTTTTTCCTCTTCTGTTTTATTTATACTCATGGGTTATGTTTTTTGAAATCTTTTACTGTTGTTTTAGTGGAATAAAGGAGACGAAAAGATAAGATTTTATTTTTAATCTTTCTTATTCAAGTCTTCCACATAGCTTGTTTCAAATACATATATTTCTGAGAGAGTCTGTTAATTTTTGTGACATAATTTTTCTGAAGCAATATTGATAGACAGAGAAAGGTTGGAATCAATGGAAAAAATTCTGTACTAGAAATTAAAAAACAGGCTTTATTCTTGATTTTGCCACTAACTAGCCCATTTTCATGAGGAAATCATCCCATCTCTGAAAGGTTCGATTTCTGCATCAGTAGAACAGGGGGTATTAGCTACGAGAGTGACCAGGTTTGGCCCTCATTTTAAAAAGTGGTGGTTATTTAAATAATGATGTCCAGACGAGGAGCAAGATTATTCTGCCTGGTGGGGCACGTCTAGAAGACGGAAGGAGCTGGTAGGACCAACATTGCAGTTTAAGATGTCACTCTACAGCATAGTAGAATGTGCAGATTTGGGATCAGGGAACCTGTGTTCAAATCTTCAATGCATAAAATAGTGTGATAAAAAACCTAGGAGATTCAGCTGTAAAAGATAATTTATGACATGTATTTTTTAAGGTTTGTGTTTTTCTGTTTGTAATGTGTCCTCACTAATTGCCGTTTTGAATTTTCCTTACAGATTTTTCTGAATGTTTCCAGCACACCCTTCCTCTCTGAAGTGCGTGACTCTTTCTCCATGACCTGATGCTCGGGAGCCCAGCATAATTCCGGGTGGGACCTTGGCTAAAAGGTATGCTGGCATTGTTAAAATGTTTGTGTTTCCCATTTCTGAGTCTGGAGTTGAACACATGGACTGGTCTGTGGAGCTGCCCCTGAGGCATGCATTCGGCTTTGCTCATCTGAGTGACAGACTACCAACGTGGTGGGGGAGGCACAATCCCATTGGTGCAGCCAGTGCATCAGCCTTGAAATTGAGTAGCAGAGGCACAAGGACTTGGAGTAGCCTGAGCTATTTGTAGCAGGGCAAATGACAGACACAACCATGATGCTCAAACAGCACAGGCAGCAGTTAACTGCCTCACACCAAAAGGTGGGGAGAATACCTGGAAAGGAGTATGGCTCTTGCAAAGGTTGCACCATGCACTTAAAAGAAAGAAACACTGTTCATAGAGAACCACTTCATACTTATCCTTTCTTTGCTTGGTAATTTTCTTCTCCAAAAAGAGTGACTGGGGAGAGAAAAGAGATAGGTGGGTGCATTGAGCATCAAGGTTTCAAAATATGACATTAGGAGAATTTCTTGGAAGAGTGTGATCCAGGGCTGAGACTGAGTGCAGATGCAGCCAGTCTGTCTGGAGCTTTATCGATGACTCTGAATGTTTGATTTGCTGAGCACAAAGGGATGGGAAAGAGCAATTTAAAAAAAAAAAAGAAATTTTCTTTTAATGTGGGTAATCAAGTTTATCAGCATTCTCAAAGTTCATTTAAAAATGAAATTCCTAAAAGCCGCTTCCTTTTCAATTACTCAGGCTGACAGGCCCATTTTGACGTGTCATTTCTGATGGATTAGGCCAATCCAGTTGCATTAGATTGTAAGTGTCACATGGCACAGCATTAGTAATGTCGTTGAACAGGATGTGGAGCGCAGTGATGAGTGTCCCAAAGACGTTGCTTTCTGGAAGATGTAGGCATCTAAATATCTATTTCTCATCTCTGATTCCTTTTCTTGAACCTCACTTTCTCCCAGTTGTGATTTTTCTGATGGCTCCCTTGGCCTCTCACATGCCTTTTCTCTGCACTTGACCTCCTCCCATTTGCCAGTTCTCCAGAGAGAACTGATTAGGGAAAAAGCCTTTTCCCTCCCTTGCCCTGCTCAGGTGCAATGTGAACACTGCACGTGAAGGGGGTATCCGTGAATGGTGACGCGCACCTTGTTGAAACTTAAGCAGCATCCAAATAGCACGGCTGGAGTTTCCAGGGCTTTTACCACTGAACCTGTTTCACTTAAGGTGATTGCTTTTTAAACAACAAAAACACGAGTTAGCTATCTTAAAAAAAAAAAAAATCATGGTATAATATGGGGTAACACTGAGTAGAAAACTGAAGGACCAAACTTTGAAAAGGACCAGAAGTAGAGAACCTCTTGAGTCCTGCACAGCCTCTCACTGGGACGCCACCATTTTTGAGTGTATGTGTTCTGTTCTTTGTGCTGCCTCCAGGGAGAGAGGGCTTGTGCGCCTAGTGGGGTCTTTTCCCACCATTCAGCTAGAAGAAAAAGAGTTTCTTGATTGATCATCCCTGCCAGCCTGTATCACGGGGAAAGGTAATTCCCAAAGTGAGGGGGAAGAGCTGGAAGCTTGGTCTGCAAACTGCCCTATTCCCACCGTAGCACCAAAGGAGCTGGTTGCCAGAAAGCTGGGGCTGGGCAGCAGAGACAGACACAGTAGATGGTGTACTAAAATTTTGGTATTGTTGGGTCCCTGGTGAAATCAAGTGTGATAAAGCAGTTACAAAAAGAACCAATTAGGATGGCACCTGTGGCTCAAAGGAGTAGGGCACTGGCCCCATATGCCAGAGGTGGTGGGTTCAAATCCAGCCCCGGCCAAAAACTGCACAAAAAAAAAAAAAAAAAAACAACAATTAATAGGAGAACCTGGGGATGAAGACCCAGTCACCAAAACTAAACTCAGAGAGGCCAGCGACAGCCAGGGTGACGGAGGAGTTAAATGCCAAGTTCAGAGAAATGGGCTCATAGCTTTTCTCATGATGCTTCCTCATCTGTAAATGGGGGAGAAAGCATCACCTCCCTTCACAGGGTGGGTGTGGGGATTAGCAGACTTGACACCTGCCAAGGGCGAGCAGCAGCCCAGCCCCGAGTGAGAGCCGCTGTGTGTTCTTGAGACAATCCCAAGATTGTCAGGTGGGCCTTCCTTCATATGGCTTATCCCCTTCTGTTGTTTATGTACCACCCCTGTTATTAAAGAACATTTTCTTCCTGAATAATGCTGTGTTCAGAAGCCTGTCAGACACTCTCACAGTACAGGGTGGGGTACAAAACAGAACAATGGTGCCCGTCTCCTGTGCACCAACCCTGCCCATCGCCAGGCTAAGCACAGTCCCTCCTGTCTGCCTGTTACTCTGGACTTCAGCACACCATGGAGGTTGAAAATTTGCCTGAGGAAGGAAGAGGAGACGAGGAGAGCAAAGAAGACCAGGGTGACACTTGTGACGAGTCTTTTTTGGAGTTCACACATTCTTAGAAACCAAGAGAGAAACAGGACCAATTCAGGAGCTGCTCCTCACCCACAGTCCAGGCATGTCCAGCACGCCTTGCCCAAGACTCTTTAATGGGCAATGCTCACTGCAGGCACCAACCCTGTGGGGTTATATACAAAGACCAAAACATTTTCAGGTTCAACTGCCCAGTTTCAGCCTAAGAACTCTGGAGAAATGTATAGTCTCTCAGCCCCTGTTAGTTTCAGCCAGATTCCATGTCGGCTGATTGGAGAATTGCTAGCACGTTCACCTCTCCAAAGGCCATTTAAGATTTTAGGAGGTTTTCCTTCTACCAGGTCAATATTAATTGGAGCTGCTACTGACATCTGCAGATACTGGAGTGACAGGATTGCATCAACACCCGGGCTTCTTCTCATCTCTTCTAGAAGCTTCCCTTTCCCTTGTGGCTAACAGGTCTTGCCTTTTCCTTCTCTCTAAGATTGCTTCAGCTCATTAATTGTTATGATGCTGCAGAATATCTGGGAGAAAGCTCATACTAATGACTCTCTAAAACCCAAAAATGTAAAGCATTGTTATTGGCAAAACAGATGATAATAATAGCGACAGTGAATTAGGCAGACAGCTTGTTTTTCAGTCTAGGGAGAGACTGTATCATCTTAGGCTCTATGAAATTTTAATTAAATGAATATATAAGCTCAAATAATATATAGCAGACACAAAACATACAGACTTTTTCCAGTGAATTTTCTGTTCCTGAGATGCCAAAAAGAGAATGACTTGGCTCATGGGCCGCATAGACAACAAATCATGCCGAGAACCCTTGATTTGTTTTACATCTTACAGGAAAGATGAGTCTGAAATGTAGGTTGTTTGATATAACTGAAAACTGTATGTATATGTTTGTATAACAGAGCATAATCAAGATAATCCTAAATATAAAACTTTTATTTTTTTAATTTAATTTTTATTAAATCAGAACTGTATGCATTTATGAGGTACAATGTGATGATTTGATTTATAATGTGGAATGCTTAAATCAAACTGATTAACATCACCATAACCTCACTTAATTCTTTTTTGTGTTAAGATATTTATAATTTACTCTTAGTTGTTTTGACGTGTACCCTTGCATTGTGCACAGTAGGCGAGATCCCACCAAATGCCTTCCCTCCCTCCTCCCCTCCCTATTGCTAGAGTTTATTTTTGGACCTAAGTATCTTAAAATGCCAAGGATTTAATTTTTAACTTAAATCCATAATGGTCCTGCCATTTGGGCATACTATTGATAACTGTTTAATAGACTGTCTCTTGTTACTAAATTATAAAAATTAGAATTTGCCAGCCATTCTATCTGGATGTGGTCTCTTTATGGGAATTCACTCTATTACCAAATTCAAGTGGAAAACTGAATTTTCCCCAAGTTTGTGTAGTGTTCCTGGAATCTTTCACAAAGCATACTTAAATAGTTAATTGGACATTGTGATGACAACTTAGTCTTCGGGGGATGAAGACTCAACTTTACAAGTAGTAAAGACTCTTCTACATAGCAGTAATCTTACTGTTCAAAAATGATAGAATAAGCCACGTCTCTGCTTCCAAATAGAGGTTTAGGAGAAAAACATCTAGATAAGTGACTAAAATTTTCACTTTGTTGTCCTAATATATTGGCACCAGGAAGATAGCCTCACATGATATATTCTGTAACTGCAGGGACCTTGCCTCAATTCAGAAAACATTTAGTAAATGGCACGGGAGGGCCTGTGGGAAATGCCCAGGTGACTGCAGAGGGGCGAGAGTCTGGGGAACGTAGCAGATACACAGGAAGCAGTGATGCCAGCGTAGAAGAGAGAAGGGGGTGGGTGTTTAGAGCCAGGGACCCCCGGGAGTGACCTGTTCAATGCCCACGCTGCAGCCATGGGAGCAGCTGGAGGACGTGGGGAGAGCCCCAGACTGGACGTGCTTGACTGAGGTGAGTCAGTAAACATCTCTGGGTCTCCATATCCCCACCTGTGAAGTGGAAGTGATGATCTCTCCTCACAGAATTGCTGCACAATTTAGATAAGGGTTATAAAGCCAATATTACTTGAATTTGAGGGGCAGGTAAATGAGGGATTTCAGGTTAACACATCACTTTCACTTGATGGTAATTACCAGTTTGATTTTGAAAGAAGTTTTTGTTTGTTTGTTTTATTTTGTTTGGGGTGGGGGCAGAGCCTCACTCTGTCACTCTGCGTAGAGAACTGTGGCATCAGCTTAGCCCACAGCTTAGCTCACAGCAACCTCAAACTTCTGGGCTCTAGCGATCCTCCTGCCTCAGCCTCCCCAGTAGCCATAATGCCAGGTTCAGGCCACAGTTTTAAAAGGGATTAGAAGGCCTCTAGAAACTTCAACGCATGTTAAATAAAAAAGTAAACATATAAAAGTTTTTATTTGTTTTCAGTAAAATCCAAACAAAAATATTCAAATAAAAGGAGAATGTAATTATCCTCAATAGTTTAAAATTTATGATCTTGTTATCATAAATGTAAATGCAGTCTATTTGATGACATGAAAATTCCAATAGCACTATTTTTCTTTTCTTTTATATACCCACTCAACTTGTGTGTACTGGGGTATAATCACTATTGATGCAGTGTTTGCTCTTGGATAATTTTTAATTACTCTGTAAATTCTTTTTAGTTCCATTGTCACTTTCTATTGCAAGATGAGTTTTTGATTAAATAAAGATGTAATTTTAAGTGTTGGAGTCTCCTCTGAGATCAAAGTTAATCAAATAACTTTATATTTAGTTTACTGCAACAAAAATTGAAGTTAGATCTCCCAGATACTTTAAAGAAACAACATGTGATGGTAGAAAATTAAAGATGCAAAGAGATTTATACGAAGCACTTAGAAGAGCTAAATTCATAGGCACAGAAAATGGAATTGTGTTTACCAGGGGTAATGGGGAGGATGGGGCATAAATAATTTTTTAATGGGTACAGAGTTTCAGTCTGGAATGAGAAAATGGGGATGAATAGTGGCTATAGTAGCACATGATGTGAAGTACTTTATTCCACTGAACCGTACACTTAAAAATAGTTAAAATGGAAAATTATGTTATGCATACTTTATCACAATAAAAGAATTAAGTTAAAAATGCAAATAAGGCTTTAATTACCACCTTGCTCCTAAGTAACCCTAGCTTTCTCGCTTTCTTTGTTGGTTTGCAAATTTCAGTTCACTGGGGGCAAGAGGAGTGATTAAAAATAGAAATTTAAAATTATGGTGGCATCTGCCAACATTCTTTCAAATTAAACAAAGTTCTAGAGATTGCACAGATCATTGAAAATATCTCTGATGATTTCCTCACATATAACTGGCTTTTGAAAATGATTAGTTCCAAGAAGGAGAAAATGAGTGATTTTTAGTCACATGGCAGGCACTGTACTAGATCACCACTGTTGGTTTCATTTCCCTCTGTCCTCGCGAGAACTTGTGAGAATATTATTATTCCCATTTTACAGAAGAGACAAGTAAGACTGAGACTGTATCTGACAAGCTCAGGTTAATATTCCTGGTAATCTATGAATTCAGTGACTTGAATCCATGCCTTCTATGCCAAGGTCCTTTCATTTGTTTCATTTGGTTTTATTAATGTCCACTCCCCCAGTATAAATGGCTGGTTATTTTAGTGGGGAATATGGTGCCCCACAGCAGAAAGAGGAATGACCAAGAACACAGCACTAACTTTCAGAATCAGTAACTTGAGGTCGATCAGTGAACCCCATAGAGGCCTTGCTCTCTCCCAGCTGTAAAAACACTCACTCTGCTCAACTAACTTGTAATTTAAAAGTCAAAAGAGATGATATGTGGAAAGGGACCTGACAGTGATGGAGGTCAGTTAAACAAGCAAATCCAGAATTTGTAGCCACAGTATCTAATTATTGCAAAGATCTGTACAACCTGCCCAGATACCTTATCACCAAGAAATAATTTAAAGCCTTTGGTTTGGAAAGTTCTTCTGTTCCTTCATTTTCTCATGATTATCTCCCATCCTTTCTGGTAAGGCTAAGCAGCGGCATTCTCACATTAGCTGGTGGGAAGGTAGCGTGCGGAGGTTATGAGGTAGAGAGGCTTGTCTCCAAAGCAACATTGACTTCTTCCCTTCTTGCTCCACAGCCCTCCCAGCCCTAGTCTTCCACCTCTCAAAAGGAATCTCAGAGTTGGACAGCAAAGAGAGCAGTCGTTGGTGCCTGTGCGACAGCTCAGGACCCATCATGGGTCAATGCCACACGTCTAGGCATATAACTGGCTTTCTTGTTTCAAACTGTGTTGGACATGGTGTGCTGAGACCCTTCTGGACAGGTAGTAGGTGCTAACTAATGAGGTGGTGCCACAAAGAAGACCTTAGGCTGCAGGGAGGACATAAAAATGATGTGGGCACACTGCCAATGTTATTTTAAAATTCAGTCATGCTGGCAGGTAGCTTAGAGAGAATTTATTTTCTATAATAAAGAAACAAAAGCTAGAGGCTGTGGCTCATGCCTATAATCCTAGCATGCTGGGAGACTGAGGAGGGAGGATGGCTGGAGCTCAGGAGTCTGATACCAGCCTGAGCAAAAGCAAGACCCCATCTATACCAAAGATAGAAAAATTAGCCAGGTGTTGTGGTGGTTGCCTAATAGTCCCAGCTACTAGGGAAGCTGAGGTGAGAGAATGGCTTGAACCCAGGGTCTGAGGTTGCTGTGAGCTAGGCTGAGGCCATGGGCAAGAGAGGAGGCTCTGTCTCAAACAAATAAACAAACAAAAACAAAAACAAAAAAAAATACCATTCTGGATACTCGTGGTGTGAGTGACGTCCTGGCCATACAGCACAAAGCAAAATGCTCTTTTGATAATGAGTCAGGTTAATTTATAAATGTGCACATAAAGCAGCACCAAAAGTTGCATTTTATTCTACTAAGTTTGCACTTTAATGAAGGCAATTCAGTCATTACAAAATGTCTTCACATTCACTGTGTAGGCTCAGCCTGAACAAGGTTACACCTGTCCACACTGTAGGGTGAGACAAACACAAACACCCAGCAGCACATTGAGAACCCAGCCAACCAACTTTTCACTCCCAAACAAGATGAAAATACTTCCATTAAGGAGTATCTTCTTTCCACTAAGGAGTATCTTCTGATTATGTTAATTAACTCAGTCCTAAACTTTAAAAAGAGATTGTCTTTCCTGGGAAACACTGCTGGTATGAGACGTGCCTTTGATGATTTTGCTTTCTGGTCTGTTCCCATCAGTAGGAGCACAGTGACTAAGATCTCACCTTCCAGAACAGGAGGAGCTGGCAATCTACATGTTAACAATGTTTTTCACATTTGTAAATGGTTGTTAAAAATCAAAATAAAATAATATTTCATGACAGATGATACTTACAGAAAATCCATATTTTATTGCCCACAAATACACTTTACTGGTTACCACAGCTGAGTAGCTTCAACAGAGACCAGATGACCTGTGAAGCCAAAATACTTACTACCTGACCTTTACAGAGGGTTGTCATCCTGCTGGTATATACCCTGTTCTACCACTTATTAGCTGGGTTTGGAGGCAACTTTGGCTTCCTGAAGCTCCATTTCCTCATTGGAGGATGATTAGACCAACTGTATGTTGTTTATGACAACTAAATAATAATATGCTCAAAACAGTCCTTGGGGCATAGTAAGTACTCATAAGTGTTGTCATTATTATTATACTTCACCTTTCAAAAAGTTAAATAGTTATGCTAATGTGAAAAATTGTAAGTGTGAGTATTTAGTGAGAAAATAATTGAAAAATATAAAATTGATTATAAATATGTTGTGTTATATAAGGTTAGCAAATAAAATTTGGTAGAGAAAAAAATAATGTATTTATGTTTGTAATTCTCCCAATCACCCTGCAATGTTCTTAGACAAAAGTCTTAGTATAATTTTGAACCATATTAATTCAAGACTGGAAACAAGAGTTTGGTAAAAACAGTTTGCCAAACTGGGCATATAGTTTAAAGATAGGATTAAGGCTCCTGAATTACTTCCCTAATAAAATATATAATTAGATATTTATTGCTAAGCTAAAATATGAGCTGTAATTTAAATAGTTGTGACCAATTATATTATTAGGCCTAGAAAAATACCAGTTAACTACTGGCAAATTTCTGGGCCGCAAGCCCTCAACAAAATGGAGTAAGACTCCCAAGATAGATGGGAAAGCACTCACTGACTTGGCACAATAGGTAACCATAGCTAAAATAATTTATATACATTTCATATTATAAATCATATATTTCAAAATAACTAAAAGAGTAGAATTAGAATGGTCCTAACACAAAGAAATGATAAATACTTGAGGTGGTAGATACACAAATTACCCTAATTAGATCATTACACATTGTATGCCTGTATGGAAACATCACATGTACCCCATAAACAGGTGCAACTATTATGTATCCATAAAAATTAAAACTAAAATTAAGAAAAAAAAACAAAACACTTTTCCGACTCAACAATGTATCAACACATCTCTTCCCCTAGACTAGAAATGCCTTAAAAGAAAATCCATTTTTAAATATTTGGCCCCCAAAATAATTTTACTTAAGTATTTGATGGAGGATGGACGGATGAATAGATGAATGGAAAGATCTTAATTACATGAGTTTGATGGAAACCCACTTACTATAGTGGAGCCGCGGAGCCCAGAAAAGCAGTCAGGATAATTTGATACTGAGTCACAAGAATTACAAAACCAGACTCCTCATATTCTGTTAACTGAGGTCAGAACTGTATCTAGGTCCCCAGGTCCTCAGGGGGCACTGGACCCAGAGCAGTGGGATAGAAGGGCTGGCTGCCAAGGAAAGGAGCCATCTGGGCCAGCACTGTGCCTTAAGGACCATACTTGTTATTCCATTGCTTCTATAAAATATTATATCATAGGGATTAGCTGATCCCCCATGACAAATATCAACCATGACACCCCCTTAGTTTCAAAGTTGAGTTTAATGACCCAGAGTCATATTGCAAGTCATCCTCAGACTGAAAACATGAACTCAGAACTCTGACAGTCCAAAACGAATGCCCAACCTTTTAAATGTGAGGATATTGCTGGGGGCCCGCTGAGGCCGGAAGGTGACTTTGTGACTTACATTTTCTCTAGGTCATGAGTGAAGCTCACCAGACTCATCAGCACTCTCTGCCCCGCCATCCCTTCATTCCTGCACTAGCTCAGTAATAAAAGTACAATGGGCAAAAACAGTCTCAGGCCCTACCCTCCAGGAGCCCAAAAATCTTTCCAATTTTTTTTTTTTTTTTGTCAGTTAGCAGATCATAGATTGAAAAATGAGTAAAAAGAACGTTTTCTAGGTAGGGAAAGATCTGACGCATAACTAGATACATGTGACAAAGTGTCTAATTGCAATTGTAAGGCATTGTGTAATGGGCTGAAGATGGAAGACTAGTTTAATTGCCTCGGGAAATTCTGAATTACTAATAATGTGAGGACCTTTAAACTGCATGGAATCTGAATTCTTAGGCCTTAATGGCCACTTGGCAGTTCAAACTAGTTTGAGATTTTATTTTTTATTTTTGTATTAAATCATAAGCGCATAGATCATACATACATTAATGCATTTATGGGGTACAATGTGCTGATTTCATATAGAATTAGGAACACTTGCATTGCACTGATTAATATATCCCTCATCTCGTTTACTTGACTTTTGTGTTAAGACATTTATACTCCATCCTTAATAGATCCGACATGTACCCTTGCATTATGCACAGTAGTGTGATCCCACCATTCACCCTCCCTCAATCGGACCTCCCCCTTCTCCCTCCTTCAGCTTGGGCCACAGTTGTGATCTAGTCTTCATATGAAAGTGTGAGTGATTGTAAATTGGTTTCATAATAGTACAGAGTACATTGGATATTTGTTCCAATTTGAGATTTTTACTAGGTGCCAGGAAATTGCATGAACTGTTTCTAAGTCCCCAAATAACTCATAAAGAAAGCGTCACTCAAGGGCTATCTGAGACTCAGACAGCAGGTAGCATGTATGCAGTCAAAGGAACAGAATGATGGGGGTAGGACGGGACCCCAGGGCTGTGGGGCCTCACAGTCCCTGCCTGCTTCACCCGCCCAAGCTTCTCCTCTCGCAGCAGGTGGAACAATGGCAGATGGGAGAGGAGAAGGAACCTCTCATGATTTAGTGTAGCAATTAATGTGGCTAATTGTGGAGGCCCCCAGAGGTCTTGCTTAGTGCCCTGGAGTCACTCTAGGGAGGGAGTATCTGTGCCACTGTCATGGAAGCCAGGTTCTGCCAAGGACTGGAGCAGAGGGATCCTGGGAGGGTGTTTACTTTGTGTTAGTACCTGTGAGTCTGAGGCTTCCAAAGTCTTTAGCAATAGTTGAGATTCAACGGGGCTGCATTTTATCCACTTGAGGGAACAAGATCTGGTAGGAAGAGTGAGAATAGGCCAGGGGGCCAGTGGGAGCAGCTGAGGCCAGCATTCAGTGACCAGCTGGAATCAAGCTCCGCTCTGATGCCGAGGAGTTCTGAGCAGGCCGCTTATCCCTGGTGTGTCACTTACAGAAACTCTGTCACTAGACTATGTCCCACGATACATGGAGCCTTAGCCACATGGGCACAACCTGACAGCACTTAAATAAACATGAACGATGCATAAAAACATCATACAAACCCTACTGCATTATTGTTCTCTTTTAATATTTCAAGGCTGCCTGTGGAACCCAAAGTTTGTTGAGACACCTGTTCAGGAAAGGCCACTTAAATACTCCAGGCACAAGCCATGCTGTGTGCTCAGCCCACCAGTCCTCCTCCAAATGCACAAACCTCATAACTAAGAATAAGATGTCGTTACCAGTGTTTTACATTTCACTGCATAATTCTAAGAGTTGATTAGAAAGTCTCTTTTTAGCTCATTTGTATCTCCAGGGCAGACACAGAATTAGGTGGCTGTAATTGCAGAGGCTGGAGAAACAGGGAGACTTTGAATTGGTGTATATAAAATGAAAAGGAAAAAAAAGAAGATAACACCCAGAAGTGCCCAGTTAATTTAATGGAGGTTTTTATTCACTTGTTTCCAATTCTGTATTGCAGCCAAGATGCTCATAAACAAATTGTCACGTGGTCTACTACGTTTCTCTCTCCCTACACATGTATTAAGATATCTTGATATGAGGGTGAACTCTTACAGGCAATATTAATCTCCCAATATGTATTTATTTCTAACCCAATAAAACTGGCTAGAACATTGGAAGTCTAATTCTGAGTTACATGCTGTGATCAATTTAATATGCAGAGAACTGAGTTCTACAGAAATGAAATTAAGATATCTAGAAACTTCTCTCAAGATGCAGCTGGAGGAACAAAATGTGACCCATGGAGCATAGAGAATCCTAGGAATGTGGCATAATTTGACCTTATTTTATTCTTGCTCCTACTTTGTAGATTAAAATATTATTTTAACTTGAAGTAAACAGATACACATATCTTTTCTTATTTCCCCCTTCTCCCCAAAAGATAAGAGCAAAATAAAATTATCTCTAGTTTGCAGCTGCTACCAGAAGCATCGAGAGATAGCGCCAGTAAATAATGTAGCCACATAAAAAGCTTCGAGGCTCACAAACAGGTCCTCCTTCGCTGGAGGTGGGGGCGGCAGCAGTCAGAGGCAGAATGAGAAACAGGGAAGTCATGATTCCTGGTGACAGTCTCTGCATCCATCCATGACACAAGATTCTTTGAAATATGAATCCTATTATTGCAAGCCACCCTGCTCACAAGGGTATCATTAATTTAACAAACACATAGGAGGGTTTACTCCCAACTAGATAAGGTGTGTTTCAATAGCAGTACAAGCACGGGGGGAGCAAACACATCTGGCTGGTGAGGCTGGGGAGGTTTCACATGAGAGGGGTCCTTCCATTTGAACTGGGTCATCAAGTTATGTAGAAGAGTCTTCCAGGCCGATGGAGCAACATGAGCCAAATGCTGAAGACACATGTGCATGAAAACTAAAGTAACGGTTTAAAAAAATCCGATGTAGCTGAAACATAAGGAACTCGGTAGTAGGAGATGGGGTTGGACAAGTGAGATTGTCAAAGATCAGACCTGATGCTAAGGAGTTTGAACTTTAACCTGAAAGCTGAGAAAAACCATTTGAGGTTTCTATACAGGCGAGTGACGTGATTAGAGCTGTGGGAGCTTCATTTTGTTTTATAAGTTTTGTTTGAGTACAATATAGGTGCATAGTAAGTGTAGAACTTATTGCATGTCACAAAGTGACCAGGGTGATGTAACCTGTACTCAGGTCAGGAAACATAACACTGTCATTCCCCAAGAGAACCCTCACGGTCTTCTGGCATTAACCTTCTACCCTTATTCTGATGTGTAATACCGTTTACTAGTTCCGTCTGATTTTGAACTTCATATGAATGGAGCAGTATGTTAGGTGCGCTTTGCGGTTTGGCTTCCTTTGCTCAATGCCATGCTTGTGACATGTTCACATGTGGTTAGAGTTGAGTTCATTCATTCCTACAGAGTGGCAGGAGTATCCCACAATGCACACAGTTTATTTGTTGTAATATTGAGGTGGGTGTGGAAGGCATTAACAAACTATGTTAGTACGAGCATTCATACAAGCCTTTTGGAGAATATGTGTGCTCACACCTGTTGAGAACATGTAGCAGGAGATGATTTTCTGGTTAAGGATACACCTACGCTCAGCGTTAGCAGAGTCTGCTGAACAATTCTCTAAGACATGCTGCAGTCCACATTACCACCAGCAGTGTGTGAAGTCCAGTTCCTTCACACCCTCACCAACCTTGGCATTACCCTTTCCATATTAGCCTTTAGCAGCTATAGGATCAGATCCTGCAGTGTGTTTTGAAAAGAGTAATAGTGGAGTGAAGACAGAGGTCAAAGGCCATTTGGGGAACTATGGAGATGGTTTAGGATGAAGGCCTGTGTCCAGAGCAGCACTTCAGCAGCAGCTTCTGCATGCATCACACACAGCCAGTGAAAAAGGGTCGCATGCAGCAATCCTGAAAGTCCAGAGTGTCATTATTTTCCTGCGTTATTGTCCTTTTTCCTTTAAATGATAATACCGCATAATTTCCATTTATAGAGGATCCTTAATCCCAAAGCCCCTTGCAAATGAAGCAAAAAAAATGCAACCCAGGTCACATCAGTCAGCAGAAGAGAGAAAACAAAACACCCATGTGTGTCTTCCCCTTCTCCCCTTGCCTGGGCTAAGAGGTCGGCCTCCACTGGCACTTCTGCCTACTGCTCCCTGGAGCAGGCTTGTGCCCACACATGCTGAGGCCTGGCACAACACAGGAGCCAGCAGCAAGGAGACAGCCTGGCCCTGTCAGCTTTCCTGATACCATCTTCTGCCCACTCAGAAAGGCCCCTTCATAGGGCAGCCAAGCGTGGACAAGAGACCCAGAGGATTCGTGGAGTCCAGCCAAGGCACCTGCAAGCAGCCGAGGGCATTTCAGTTTCCTCTGAATTGCTTGACTAATGCTGATCACTTGCTATGGGAAGAAGAAGGCTTTTGTTTGTGGATTTTAACCTTCAATCCCAATTGTTTTGAGACAATTTTCAGAAGTTGACAGATGATAAACATGTAATGAACCATTTCTATGACACAGGGACTATGAGGTGTCTGGGAAGTGATATGCCCAGGGGAGTGGGGTGGGTTTGCACCCAGAGCATCCAATGCAGAGAGAGGCATGAGCTCCTTCACACCCATTCAGTACCCTTTCCCTGTCCCGCCGTACAACAAGCCCAGCCTGGGAGCCCTGTACACCCACACAACCAGAGCAATTTGCACTCCCTGGGCTGATATCCCCACCCATCATCATGCACATGGGCATCTTGGGAAAAGGCAGTTCACAGCGGAGAGCTTTCCTTGCTGGAAAGCACTTTATTGAACAGGAGGGTGCTCTTTCTTTCTTTAAGGTCAATAAAAGTGGTTCCCTCCCCCTTTTTGGTTAGCTTCCCTTTCATCTGAATCTCTCAGCCCCTCAGTGTCTTTTCAGCCCTCCTTGTGAATCCTAACTAATTTGGACTCTGGAGGCAGCACCTTAAATTCCCCCAAAAAAGCATTGTCTTTCTCAAATATGTTTCTCCTCTTGGGTTGCATTTCCTGTCCCTGACGCAGGGACCTTGGAGGCATCTTTGATTTCTGCTTCACCTATCACATCTCCCCACCCCTCTCCTCAAAGTCCCATCACCGCTATGTCTCAAGGCCCTCTGCGTTTCACTCTCCTACCCCCACCTCTTGGCTGGTCCTCTTGCCTGAAACCTTACTGCACCCTCGCCTGAACGTTTAGCCTCCAATATCCCTATTGTCATGTGTCCTACATCACACCATATATGTATGTATTCAAATCTGTATACCTATATGCATATATATATGAATGAAGCATTTATTTCCAATGTTCATATTTTTAAATACCCAAGTTTCTCCAATGTCTCCAAAATAAAATGCAAACTTTTAAGATGGGCTTTTAAGGCCTTCTGAGTAGATGCCTCAACTCATCCTCCCAACGTCCTCCTCATCAAGTACTTTGCAGACTGGTCCCCTAGATTTTAAATTGTGTTTTTTTGAACCCTAGTGATTCATGGAAATACTGTAGAATCCATCTTGGGGACTAAAATGGGGGCAGATATTGAATATAAAATATATTTTATATTTACATTATATGTAATACAGGGTGGCCATAAAGTTCATGTGCAATTGTAAATTATACACTTTTTAAAGGTGTGCACAAACTTTATGATCATCCTGTATATAAATTTATTATATTTTAATTTTATACATAAGAGTTTCACTGTTTAGGGCGGCACCAGTGGTTCAGTGGGTAGGGCGCTGGCCCCATATACCAAGGGTGGCAGGTTCAAACCCTGCCCCAGCCAAACTGCAACAATTGGTGGGTGCTGGGTGTTGTGGTGGGTGCCTGTAGTCCCAACTACTCAGGAGGCTGAGGCAAGAGAATCACGTAAGCCTAGGAGTTGGAGATTGCTGTGAGCTGTGTGATGCCACGGCACTCTACCGAGGGCAACAAAGTGAGACTCTACCTCTACAAAAAAAAAAAAAAAAAGGAGTTTCATTCTTTAAAAAACAGTAATTAGTTTTAAGCCTATTGCTCTCTTATAACTGAAAAAACTTTTTTGAGCTCTGGATAGTAGATCCCATGTCCTTGCCCTTTGCTACATGGTCTTCACCTGGATAAATTCTCCTTCCATTCTCCCCACCCATTTCCACATCCTGGAATCCTGCAACCCCTTCAAAGCTGTCCTAATGCATGTCTTCTACTACTTCTGTCTCCATCCTTAAGCCAAAGTTCTCTCTCCTGGGAAGGACCTGCTGACCCCCAGGCTCTGCTCTGATGTACACAGGGTCTAAGGGAGATAGGCCGGGGACCCCAAAGACAAACAAGGCGAGAAGGGACTAGTCCAGGCACTCTGGCTCTCGCTTAGCCTCTCTTCCCCTTCAGACGGACACACTTCAGCCCAGGGGACTCTGTTGAGACAGCTCACCCATGAGCCCGCCTGGGAACCAATTCCTAGTCAATCATCTCAGTTCCCCATGCCCAGAGTCCTTTTGAAGGCACTAAAATGATTCTTACTCTATTATAAACTTCGTTCTGGTGAGCTCTCAATTCTGGCTCCTCCTACACATTTATCTAGAAATTTTTCCCACTTACTTTTCCTTTTCAGAAGTCTGGAAAACCTTCAGTTCACTTAATTCCCTTTTTTCTTTAGTTTTTTTGAACAAGAAATCCTCATGTTTTATGGAATTTGTATTTTTAATGGAATTTTAGTGGCGCTTGGAAATTATTATGGGTTAGGGAAAGTATCTGAGGTCCAGACAGGCCAAGAGATAAGGAAATGCAACAATAACAACAAAAAACATTGGGCTGGGTGTGGTGGTTCACGCCTGTAATCCTAGCACTCTAAGAGGTAAGGTGGGAGAATGGCTTGAGCTCAGGAGGTCAAGACCAGTTTGAGCAAGAGTGAGACCCCATTTCTATTAAAAATAGAAAAATAGACTATGTGCCTGTAGTCCCAGCTACTCAGGAGGCTGAGGCAGGCAGATCTCTTAAGCCCAAGAGTTTGAGGTTGCTGTGAAATATTTGATGCCACTGCACTCTACTCAGGGTGACAGAGTAAGATTCTGTCTCAAAATAATAATAATAATTATTATGATGATGATGAATTGGCAGGAAACTAAACAAAAGTCTAAGGGAAGAGATTAAATCTGAAGAGTTGGACAAAATTGAAGACAAAGCAATCAAAAGACCTTAAGTCCAGGAGTTAGCTAAGACAGTTGCATGAAACAAACAAGATCTGAGCCTGGTGCTAAAGTAGAGGCAGCTTGCTGTACAGTTCTTTGGGGGATGAGTGGTCCTTACAGCAGATGTTAAAAGTCAGGGCCTTTCCTTGTCTTGTGATCTCAAAAGTGGTAGTAACAATTGGAAATTCTTTAATTATCGAGCTACTGAAGTGAAAAAACAAATATATTTTCTGTAGAGGCAGCATATGACACTATTAACTTGACTTCATTCAGAAGGATTATGTTCTGATTTTATCAAGACTCTTGATACAACCATATAAGTAATAAGAAAATAGTAAGTTTCAACACACAGCTAGTATTCATGCTCCCAAATCACATGAAAGCTTTAATTGTAGATCAGTTGGAATCAAGGGAGTGAAACAATCACTTCATTCAGCAAGTTTCATGTGCTGATAATTAAGTCGTCCACAAAAAAACAGTCAATTCAGTGAAAAAAAAATGGCTGAAATTGTGTGCATATGTGTAGCATAGGAAATACTGACAAAGTAACCTTTGGGTTATTATAGCCACCCAGAATGCACTCAGATATGTTGCTCTGTGACTTTTAATGCCCCTTGGTCTTAAAAGCAGTTAAGCAGGGAAAGGATGTTTCCATATCTTCTCTATTCTTCTATCTTAGAAAAGATAATGAAAACAACAAAGTCTGGAAAAGACGACTAGCTCAGTGTGTGTATGTGTAGATGCCTCTCCTACAGGGGGTAAAAACCACAGGCGCTCAGAAATGAATCACCATCCAAACCAGTGAAGCAGCTTTAGGTTTAAGCCCATGTCTGTGGAAATGAGGGATGTCATCCATGCACAGAAATTAAAGTGTACAAAGGGGGAAGTGCTAAACACAATATGAATTGTAATGAAATCTAAATTGCCAATGGTTCTATTATTCTGTGCTTTATGTGATGGCGAGGCAAAACAGCTCGGGTAATGAGAGGTCACGGTGGCTAAAAAGCAGAGCACTAATGGCTCTAACCCACTGGTGGGAAGCAGTGATCTCAATAAGATGCAACGCTAATGGAAATAGCCCCATCGGGGAAAAGCTGACATCTGTGCCATAAGAAAGCAGAGAGCAATGAAGAAACTTTTTAATCTCACTAAAAATGCATTGTTTCAACAAACAGCACCATTTTAAGTCAGTTGGGAAATTTCTCCTGTGAGCGTTTGCTTCTATTACTCCTCCTACCCAGACTCCAATCTTCTAACTTTCCCTTGAGTGAGTGAACCAGCCAGCTGTGTCTATGCTGCTATCAGGAACATTCCTGAATAGGACAGCTGTGGTCAACACACCTGTGACGTGAGAGGCCCGTGACTAAGCAGTGTGCTGGGAGGCTGCCCAGGAAGCAAACGTGGTCCCCACTGAGCCCAAATACGGCCAGAGGCTTATAAATAATAGCCAACCAGTCACCACTGAAACAAAGTCAGTGAGAGACATCCTCTCTGCTCTGTAAAGCCCCTGCTAGAAGCCCCCTTTTCTGCAAAACTACCTTTCAGTTTCGTGTTTTGTTTTGGTTTTGCCTCATTTTTACCTTATTTTGACAGAAACGCAGTAAAGGGACCGACCTCATGAGTTGCCCTGTGCCATAGACATGAGAGGACCTCTACTTTAATCACTTTCTCTGTTTAACAAGTTCTTATAGAATATGTTCTAGCAGATGTTAAGCTCCTCCAAGGACAGGATCTGTCTCTATACATTTTTTAAATTATCACCTACAACTCTCAGTGTAACATTCCCCAATATTTAGGAGAAAAATGGTGAATTGTATATAAGATTTTATCATGTATCCAAATTTCTGAGACAATATTTTTAGCCGTATGTTATGGTAAATGTAAAGAGATGGGGAAACATACAGATAGCCACGCAGACAAGAGAAGGAGAAAATGGAGTCAGAAAGATGAGAGAGAGAGAGGGGTAGGGATAGAAATAGGGATAGGGATAGGGATAGGTATAGAGATAGGGATAGGGATAGGGCTAGGGCTAGGGATAGAGATAGGGATAGAGATGGGATAGGGATAGGGATAGAGATAGAGATAGGGATAAGGATAGAGATAGGGATAGGGATAGAGATAGGTATAGGGTTAGGGATAGAGATAGGGATAGGGATAGATATAGGGATAGGGATAGAGATAGAGATAGGGATAGAGATAAGGATAGGGATAAGGATAGGGATAGGGATAGGGATAGGGATAGATATAGGGATAGGGATAGGGATAGAGATAGATATAGGGATAGGGATAGGGATAGGGATAGGGATAGAGATAGGGATAGGGATAGGGATAGAGATAGAGATAGGGATAGGGATAAGCCTAGGGATAGAGATAGAGATAGAGATTGGGATATGAATAGAGATAGAAATAGGGATAGAGATAGAGATAGGGATAGGGATAGAGATAGGGAT
>CAUYPK010092809.1:0-14304 GCA_963574355.1 Loris lydekkerianus | reverse complement strand
ATATTACACAGCCTTAAAGAAAGATGGAGACTCTTGGCTCTTCTTGATGTGTCTGAATTGTTTCATGTAATAGCAAACTTTCCCATGCAGTTGCTATAAGCCATATATTCCCTGGTCAATGGAGCAGCTTTCTTATTTGCATTTCTTTATAATATGGTATACACTCAAAACCTTGGATAAACTCTCTCCGTGTCTGATTAAATTAATGTGCCCTTTTCATCAGGTTCTCCTTCTGGCTAATGTATATGGGCTTCCCATAAGGAGGCCCAATCACACGGTAGGAGGTTTTTCCTCACTTTTTTGGTAGCTGGCCTAAAAACCAAAATTTATCAAGAAAGCTTTTTGTGTTTCCTTTATTAGGTTTTTGAGTACTTAGGAAAACTGAGCTTTAAGGAGCTATCATTTGTACCACTGCGTAACTTCCTGTGTTGCTTTTAAATGTTTTGACTATCGTACTGATTAAATGAATATTATTTCACAATGACCTGAAATCCTGTTTTGATGAAGTATTTTGGTTATGTTACCCCTATGGTAGGCTTCTCTAATATCAAAATTCTAAATTAAATCTTTTTTTTCACTTTATTCTTTTTTTCTTTTTTAAAATATCCAGACAAGCTTTTCTGTCTCTTTCTCTCTCTCTCTTTTTTTTTTTTTGAGTAAAGTTCAATGTACAAATATCCATTGTATACCATTAACAATGAAAGAATTAAAGTTAACACAACACAAAATATGAAATATCCAGAAATAATTCTTTTTCTACATGGAAAACTTCTAATTATTATTGAAAATACAAATTAAATCTTTTTAAACTAAAATTAACTTTGGAATTTTCTAGTCCTTCAGAGAGCATCAAAGAATGTAACTTTCATCGAGATCATAAATGATTAGTCATATTTGGTAAATAGTATGGGGAAAAACTCTCAAATGATAAGTCATACTCTTTCTTTCTTTTTTTTTTTTTTGAGACAGAGTCTTACTTTGTCACCCTCACTAGAATGCCATGGAGTCATAACTTGCAGCAGCTTCAAACTCTTGGGCTCAAGTGATCCTTATGCCTCAGCTTCCCAAGTAGCTGGGATTACAGGTGCCCCCCACAATGCCTGGCTACTTTTTCTTAGAGACAGGGTCTTGGTCTTGCTCAGGCTGGTCTTGAACTCCTCGGCTCAAGCAATCCCACCTGCCTGGGCCTCCCAGAGTGGTAGAATTACAGGCGTGAACCACCACGCCCAGCCCATACTTGGTCTTTTTCTAATTGCATTTATAAATACGTTACTGACATAATTACTTCAAAATTACATATAACTCTTAAAAACCTAGTATTACCTGTTATAATTCTGGGTATTATGTTGTATGTTGCAGACAGACAGACAGACACACACACACACGCAAACCTAAATTTCCTTGCTAACTGCTGATTATAATGGACTGCTTTCAGATTTTTAACCATGGCTATTCTAAGATTTTTATCATCTACCATTTTTTTTTAAATTCTTCTCTTTTGTATTTATAATTCAACTCATGAAAGACTCTAACAAATACTCACAAATATAGTTTTCTAATAACTTTAAAATCAATGGACTAGAAAAATATTTCAGAGCACTAATGAAAAATTGATGAATTTACGAAACTATGAATAAAAATAAAAATAAAGCTGAATAAAATTAATTATATGAGATTAAGTAACTGATAAAGCTAATGATTTTATGATCTGTATTTGAAAAACTGTTGGTTTGTTTTCCAGATTTAAGGAATTTTTCTCTCGTGAGTTATGTATAAGCTATTACAATTTGGTAAAGTATACCTTTATGAACAAAGGCAGAAATATTTGCTTTTTCTTTTTGCTTGATCCTTTCAAAATTTGGAATCTATTCAGGAGCATTCTTATGTTTTATGGCAATATGGTTATTTGAATAATTTCAAAAAAATTTTGCTCTCTCTTTATGGCAGGATACAATTGAAAACATTGGTTATATAACTGGGGCTTTTACCGAAATGTCATATTTGAGAATATGCATAAAAAGCCTGACTTTAAGGGTTCTCAGCCTTTCAGTGAATAAATAAAAGTTGTCACTTCCTGGCAGGCCCAGGAGCCTTAAGACAGTAAAATCTAAAGACTGCCTTGGTTTGTCCTTTGAGCCTCAAGAGATTTTTAAACCTAAAATTAATATGTGGTCAAATCACCATACTTGCAGGCAAAATGTAATAAAACTAAAATCTAAACTTATTTTCTAAATTTGTCTTAATCTATCTTTGGTAAAAATTAGGATGATTTCAGAGGTGTCCGACCTCTTTCCTTTTCTGTTGCTCCTTGGAAGAATAAGAGTTGTCTTGGATCACACTTTAAATAAGGAAAGCTGATTAGTAAAAAAGGTCCGAGCATACTTCTGTGATATCTGAGATCACAGATGGTAAAAACATCCCCACAAAATCAGCATATGTTCAGTGGGCATATATTGGGCACCCTTGCTGTAGAGGGGAAAAAAAAAAAAATATATACATATATATATATATATATATATATAGATATATTTCCAAAGAAAATCTATAATATACCTATTATGAGATTATAGCTCTATACATTATTTTTGAGTTCTTGTTATCTACCTGTAGACTAGACTAGAACCTGAATTGTTCCAGGTTTATACAATCCAATTTTCTTCCATGGAATGACTAGAATCAAGAGCTGTGTTCCCCAAAACTAGACTAATTTTAAGAAAAAATATGTCTGTACATGGGTCACAAAAAGAGTTCACCAAAGTACCCAATATCATTACAAGAGATATTCAATCTGCAAACCATGATAAGCTGACATGTTCATGCTATAGACAGCTTTTCCCAAGACATCTGAACACAGCTCTGTATAATTTTTTTTATTTCAAATTAATATGAGGGTACAAATTTTTACGTTACATTGTTCTCACTTCTAAGGTAAAGTTCAAGTTGTAGTTGAGACTTTCAACCCAGGGGCGTGCTGAACACCCTCACCTTGTGCACACCAGGTAAGATCCCACCAATTGCCCCCCCATCCTCTCTCCTCCCCCTTGCTAGACTACATTTGTGTTTTATCTTTCACATGAGTGTGTGTTTACATATTGGTTTAATAATAGTATTGAGTACATTGGATTTTTTTTTTTTTTTTCCATTCTTGAGGCACTTTATTAAGAAGAGTTGTTTCAACCCCATCCAGGTAAAGTAACAATTAGTTTCCATCTTTTCTCATGGTTAAATGGTATACATATGCTACCGTTTGTTAATCCATTTATGGAGTGATGGGCATTTAGATTGCTTCCATGACTTGGCAATTATGAATTGAACCGTAATAAACAATCTGGTGCAAATGTCTTTCTGGTAAAATCATTTTTGCTCTTCTGGGCAGATATCTAGAATGGAATTGCAGGATCAAATGGAAGGTCAACTTTTAGTTCTTTGAGAATCTCCGTACTTCTTCCCATAAAGATCGTATCAGTTTGCAGTCCCACCAGCAGTGTAGACAGGTTCCCTTCTCTCCACATCCACACCAGCATCTTTACATTTAGAACTTTGTGATGTTGACTAATCTTACTAGAGTTAGGCGACATCTCAGAGCGGGTTTGATTTGCATCTCAATGCTCTATATCATAACAAGACTTCCACCCCTCTTTAATGCCAACCTTTTCAACTTGGCAAAATAATGACCTTTTGATTTACTCAATCGGTTGCCTTTAAGCCTAGGTTCATGGCTCAAAAACTACTATGCAAATTGGGATTGTTTATTAATTTCACTTTTCCTTTTGAAATTTTGTATCCGTTATTTGTTAAATTATTACAGAAATACAAACCCCAAGAGAATAATTCTAGCCTAACTCTTTGAGATGGTAACAAATACCTATGAACAGACAAAATTAAGCATAATAATGTACTCCAAGTCTATTTAGCCTGAGAGCCACTCCCTTCAAACATTCATTGTTGCTTCAATGTGGCTACAAGCCTTTTGACATTCATTTCCTCCAACACGGGACCAGACCCAAAATCTAGGACATGTCTATTCTGGTTATCAAGAAACATCAAAACCTAACTACGTAAGTGTGATCCCGCCTATGGTGCATATTGCAAGGGTACATACATGTGAGATCTATTAAGCATAGAGTATAAATGTCTTAAAACAACAATTAAGTAGATGAGGTGAGGGATATATCAACCAGTACGATGTAAGCATTCCAAATTGTATAGGAAATCAGCACATTGTAATCCCCTAAATGCATTAATGTATACATGATGTACCTCTTTTTGATTTAATTAAAAAAAAAAAAAAAAAAACCTAACTACAAAATTATACAGGAGCAATGCTTTTCAAGAAAGATCTTGATCAAGAGGAGGATATGAAAGTTATTAAGATAGAAATGAACCTATTGTGTTGGAAACATCTTGACAAAAACAAAAATATAGAAGGCCATGATAAGAGGCAATTATGTCAAAATTATGTCAATTTATGACAAAAACAATTATGTAATTCTCTTTTCTTTTACTTTAAAAATCTTGTCTTCCTTCACCCTCCTGACTATGCGCATGCTTTACTATGGTAGTGTATTCTCATCCCAATGTCCTTTTCAAACAAACATCATTTTCTTTTACACATCCTCTCTCTGTAGTTTCTTTGCATAAATATGTTTGTGGTAAAATTTCTTCATTTTTGCTCCTCTGAATATTCCTCCCTCATGAATGAAAACTTATTTTGCTATATTTACAACTTGTTATTGTCTCTCAGCACATTGAAAATAGGCTTCAATTCTAATTTTCTTTTTATCATTTTGTGATACTCTGATTAAATGTATCTTGGCTTCTTAACTTCTCTGTTTTCCTAATGCTTTTTTAGTCTGTACTGGATTTGAGTAATTTCTTCTCATAGCTCTTCCAGTTTATTAATTCTTTCTTCAGCTAGGTTTAATTTACTGCTTATCACATGCATTTAATTTCTAAGTTCAGTAAATATGTATCTCACTTCTAAAAATACTATTTAATCCAAAACAACTATTTTGTCTGTAAGAATCCTCCACCCTACTTCCAATTTCTCTTCGATCTCTACACATAATAAAGATACATACGTTTGACATATCTGATGAGTCCAATACCTGCAATCTTGGAGATTTAATTGTATAGTCTGTAGTTGATGCCCTTTCTCCAGGTAGCTTATTTTCTTGTGTGTCTAGTGATTTCTGATTGAGAACTCACTTTTGCTGAAACTTGCCCTAAATGAATCTGCAGGTTTATTTTTGAGAGTATTCTTCAGATGAGATTTGTGTTTGCTTCTGTCGTGTGGTGGGCTAATTTGCGTTTTTTTTTGTTTTTTTTGTTTTGTTTTTTTTTTCTATCTTGTTTTTAGCTCCCCAAATAATATGAATTTAGGCTTAAAATTAGATATTGTCAGGGGAAACATTTCTCCCTCATTCCACCTGAAGCCAATGATGAAATGTCTATTGTCTTTTATACTATGAGTTTTATTAACTGTTGATATGCTGGAGATATTACTTTTCATGGATTCGGATGTTATGGGAAGGTGTTCGAATAGTTTTTTTCCCCCTGTTAGGGCTCATATACTATACATGGCATTTCAACAGAATGATTTTACATATATATATAGATATATAGATATAGATAATAATATATAATTATATATTATTTAAATGAGGGAGTGCTATCATGAGCTACATAGGGACAATATGCTTAAATCAAAATCAGGTAAAAATATGTATTTATACACACACACATTTTTACCTGATTTTGATTTAAACATATTGTCCCTATGTAACTCATGACAGCACTCCCTCATTTAAATAATACATTACAGAGTTGCTGAGAAAAGTATTTTTTTTCTACATTGTCACACAGAACACTTCTGATAGCTGAGGTTGTTTTCTTTTTTCCCCCACACTGATCAATCCTCCAATGCCAATTGAGTGTCCTACAATTTAGTTCAATTCTAACACTATCCACCTGAACACAGATAGCATCAGATCACACAGGTGGAGGGTTCAGCTCCACAAGGCTGTCCCATCTCAGGTGCCCACTGCAAGTCTGGGCTTCTTGTACTTCTGCCTGATCCTGGCTATAAATCAAGGTTCTCACAAACTTTCTGTATGTTGAATAATTTGCGAGAATGGCTCACGGAAGTCTGGAAAATGCTTTACTTATGTTTACTTGTTTACTATAAAGACTGCAACTCAAAACCAGCCAGACAGAAGAGAGACACAGACCGGGCATGGGGTGGAGGAGGTGGTGATGCTTGCACGACCTCTCTGGATAAGCTGCCCTCCACCCTAAAGCATCAAGGTTGTTCACCAACAGAGAACTCATCAAATCTTGCTGTCCAAGAGTTTGTATTGAGCTTGATCTCCAGGGCACAATCCCTTCCCAGAGGTCAGTGGGTAGGACTAAAATTTCCAACCATCTATAATCACTTGACCTTTCTGGTGACCAGCCCATCTTGAGGCCTTACTCCAAGTCACCTCCTTAGCATAAACCCAAGTGTGACCGTAAGGCTCATATAAATAACAAAAGACACTTTTATCACTCAGGAAATTTCCAAGATTTTAAGAGCTCTGTGTCAAGAACTAGAGACAAAAACTAAATATATTTCTTATCATACCAATTTGAACCAGTCTTCTAGCTGCCAGGGATTAGTGCATCACCCCTCAAGGACAAATGGGCATCCAGCTTCTCTCTGTTTAACCTTCAGGCTTCGTACTCATTGTTTCCGGCCTTTGCTTTCTTTACTTTATGACAGTGGCCTCAACCTGGGGTCGCGACCCACAGGAACTGTGTTAATGGGTCGTGGCATTAGGAAGGTTGAGAACCACTGCTTTATGAACTGATCAATTATGCTTTCAAACCACTACAAATTGTTTTTATCCCCTCCCCTCCAAACTTCTTAGTCCATGATATTTTTGGAAACATTGCTGTCTACATCACCTATTTTCCTCATATTTAACAAGTACATGATATATGGAAGGAAATGAATCAATTCTGTAGGAAGAATGAACGAGGCACTTCTGTTTGAAATAGTGTTAATATTTTGCAATGAATTTCAAGTGTAGTTAAAAAAAAGTTCTTTCTTCTTAATTCTATGACTTCACTCTTGGCAGGTAAGCCATGAAAATATTGTATAAGAAGGAAAGTGCTTTATAGACAAAGCTGTTGCTTATGACATAATTCATATTTGCAAAAATTTGGGAACAATTAAGGTCAAAGAAGTGCCTAAGTAATGGGTGATTATGTAACTAACTACTGGACATGATGCCCATTAACACCATATGGCCGACCCAGAAAATGTTTATGAAACAAATTAAATGCAGGAAGTAACTTCATTGTGCATTACAATGATAGATAAGACACAAATGTGCACACATGAACGTGAATCAGGAGCCAACTGAAAAAATTAACTTATTAGGAAAGCAAGCTTTGGGATGCTTTTTCTTATTTACAACTTGCAATTATTGGTATTGAAGTGTCCCAGGGGCAATGGATATGAACTTTAAATGAAAGAAAGTATGGATGCACCTATCTATCCCCTCTTGGAAACAACCTGAGAGGCAAATACATTCACTTGGTGTCGGACAGGCCTGTGTTCAAATCTTTGTTCTGTGTTCAATCAAGAGCTGTGGTCAGTTCTTCACTCCTCCCGTTGTGGCTGGAGAATTCTGGCACACTCCATAACTTTATGCTCAGCCACACGATAATGTTGGCCAATGGGACATTAGCAACCAAGACTTTGATTCCTCCTGTGCCTCAGAGTTTTCTCTGCCACCTCTACCTCTCCATGAGAACACCCCAGACTGGCCTACTGACAAGACACAGAAACACTGGAGGACAGCCGAGTTGTCACCGCCACCATCCATCCCATCTGAAGCTGACCTTAGACACTTGGTCAAGATACTAAAAATCAGAACCACACATTCAACCTGCAGACTCATGAACTGAACAAACAGTTGTTGACTTAGGCGACTATTAGAATAGTTTGTTATGCAGCATTATCTATGGCAGGAGATAGCTGCTACACCTTGTCCTCTTCATCTTTGTACAGCCAGGTCCTACCACAGTGTTTGGTGCCTAGACAACTCTGTCATTGTCCCTTCTCTGCAGGGAGAATGAGACATGTATGCTTACATCACCCCTCCCCCCAGCATACCTAACACAGCACCTGTTTTTTTTTTTTTTTACACCTATTTCTTTATACATTTCTCTCTGCTAAGCCTTGAATGAGTTGGAAGTGGAAAGTTAGTTACTCACATCTACTTCTATAGCACCCAGCACAGACTAGACCTCTATAAATGTTTTTCTTTTAATTAAATAAATAGATTGGGAGAGCTGACATGAACCATAACAGCCAGCAGCCGATGGCAAAAAGAGAAGCTATATAGGGTGGTTCTCATGCCAGGAGATTTTAGGGTTTCCAGAAAGCTCACATAAGGGTGGGGAAAAAAACAAAACAAAACAAAACAAAACAAGGAAGAAAAGCATATACCTTCTGCTCACCTGTGCTCTTCTCTCTCTCACGGCACTGCACGCAATGCTCCCAGCCATCTGTGCCCCTGGGAGCTCCCCCCAACTCAGCTTCCCTCTGCCAGCTGTGGACGCTTCACTCCACCCCTGGGGCTGTGCCCCACATGCCAGCACAGTTTGTTGGTGCCCTACCTTCAGATCAGACACGTCCCTGTAGCACTGCTCGGAGCGGGTATGGTCTGAGAGCTGCACATTCCAGAAGCACGGCAGCTGGTACACAAGGAAGGGGTTTTGTTTGATGACAGCGTTGAAAATATCCTGGAGGACAAAAGCCAAAGACACAGTCAAGACAATCAGGTGGGTTCGGCTCCCAAGGCACTGTATCCCCATGAAAGGGCTTCTCCTGGGCCCCTTGCTTTGAACACAGACTGGTTCACACCAATGGGCATTTCTCTTGCTCATTATCTCTTTCCACAATGTTGGACAGAGAAGGGGAGAATGCCCCAGGCTGGCCAGGAGTGCAAGGATCTGGTGGGTCTCCTAAAGCACTATCCAGCCAGTTCACGTGGGGCAGACGGGAAGCGACTTTCCTGCCCCAGTCGACATATAATGAATGAGGTCTCTATCATTCCCCTCTTCCCAGCCTATGCAGGAGCCCTGTATCATCCATCCTGAGCTCCTGAGGAGGAAACTGCGTGATGACAAGTAGCCCTGCTAATTCAGGGGCCGAGACGAATTACAGATCGTCCCTTTCAGCGGTGCTTCCCTGGGCTTTCTGCGGACTCAGTGATGGATGCTCCTTGGGTTCCTGTAGGCCCCGGTGCCCACAGCACACATCCTTATTTCAAAATCCTACTCTGACTTGTCTAGGGGGACTTTTACCTCTTTGGGCTCCTCTCCAAGCTCTCAAACTGGGCTGTACTCATTAACTAGCTGCTGACAGGTGGTGCCAGAGGTGAATTACAGGCCTTCTTTGCAGGAGACAGCTGACCAACTATCCCCGATGGACATGGACATACAATGGCTAGCTTTTGGGGACATGCTCAAGTCTTTGTGATCTGTCTTAAATTATGAGGATGGCAGACAATTTCCCCTCCAGTTTAAAACAGCTCTCCCTGGGTATTGCTTTTTTTTTTTTTTTTTAAATTCATTCATTAAATATGGTTGGAAAAGGAAATCAGTTTCTGGGTTTCTTGGGAAATACAGAATGATGAATGCTTTAAAAAAATAGCTAAGTAAACTTATAGTTTCTTGTTTCCTCTGTATTAGAAAACTTTGCAGGAATTCAACAAACCGGGCCATTGAACATTGAACAAAAACATGCATGGTGAGCTGGGATGAAAAGGAGAGGACGGATTGCAGAAATCCCAGAGAAATCATCTTTGTGTCTCCAGATAACGACCAATACCACAGGAATACCAAAATCTAAATGGTGATCCTTGTACATCCAAGGTCAAAGATTCGAGTCCTTTACTTTTCCTAGTTAAAGTGAGAAATGCGGCTTTTTAAAATAAATACTTGTTGGCTGGGCACAGTGGCTCATGCCTGTAATTGTAGCACTCTGGGAGGCCGAGGTGGGTGGATTGTTTGAGCGCAGGAGTTCAAGATCAGCCCGAACAAGAGCCAGACCCTGTTTCCAAAAACAGCTGAGCGTTGTGGTGTGCCTGTAGTCCCAACTACTCAGGAGGCTGAGGCAAGGGGATCGTTTAAGTTCAAGAGTTTGAAGTTGTTGTGAGCTATGACGCCAGCAGAGCACTCTACCCAGGGTGACAGAGTAAGACTCTGCCTCAAAATAAACAGATAATGAAATAAAAGTAAGTAAAACAAATACTTGTAGTAGTTTGAAGTTCAAGAACCTTTTCAGATTGTCCGGATAACAAGGTGATTTCTAGAGTCAGGTGTTTTGTCCTTTCTATTTAAATGCATTTCCCTTGAGTATAAGGCGACCAGTATAGGATCTAAACAAAAAGCTCGGATTAAAAGTGAGACTGTGTTTGCCAGACAGGCAAATGGAACCTCATCTGGGAAATACAGTGTGGCACCCTAGGGTGTCAGAGAGCAGGTGCTGTGCAAACCACACTGCCCGTGAAAAGGTGCCTCCTCTGACTGAAGCTGACTGCCCACTCCTCACGACTCTGCTCAATAAACCATGAGCTCTGCAAGGCAGAGGACCACATCCCTGTCATCCTCTTTCTGATCATGGCCCCTGGTATACACAGTGTTCAGTGAAAGTCTGCTGGGTGGACAAATGAATGACCAAAGGGATGAATGAGTTCTTGTCTTAGAATGTCAAGTACAGGGCAGTTCTATCCACTTGGACAGAGTCACACAATAGCTGGAAAAATAATTCAGTCTCATCTCTTTCTATGTTTCTTTGAAGAAACAGCCCCAGAGTGCTAGGTGGCCGCTCACCTGGTCAGCTAGGGATGTAGACAGCATGCCCATGAGCTCTCTCTCTGCCGTCAGCCTCCACATCTGCTCCCACTTCATCTTCCGCAGCTTATCCAAGAGCAGCAGGATCACCCCTGGGCAACAGCAAAGCATAGAAGAACAAAAACAGCATTAAAACAGAAAGCCAGGCACCCTGTCCTCAACGTGGCCGCAGCCTCGCGGGGATGAGGTCTCATGCAGAGAAGAGTCCTAAGCGTTGCTGGGTATAACTCTTCCCTCTCAAAGTTCTCCCTGAAAGGCTCTGCCCTTTCCGGCTCCACCCTTTTAGGGAGTGGACACACTTAGGAGATGAATACCCAGGGTCAGGCCTAGGGCTGCCAGCTGCTTGGTAGGAGACTAGAACATCTCCCTGGACATCCTCATCGTATGGAGAACAGGAACACAGGCAGCAAAGGTTTGTTATGAGGATTAAGTGAGATGAGCAAAAATAGCCCAGTACAGAGATGGGACAGAGGTAAAGTCTGCACAACAGTGTGAGGGGACTTGCTGCCACCGAATTGTACACATAAATATGGCAAAAATGGTAAATGTATGTTATGTGTATTTTATCACAATAACGAAATAAAGATCCTAGCTCTGCATCTGGCACATAGTATATCTGTTACAAGCATTACGTTCTCTCCTGTGTTTTTACCCAGAGACAGGACAACCTCACTAGGGTTGGTTGATAGATGACATACATATAATATACACTGTTTATTAGTACAGATGAAAATTAGCTCCTCTGAGACTTTACTCAGGGTACTATTTTGCAAATTTGCTTGACAATTACCAACAAGCCATGTGGGTCTGTCTTAACGTTCCCTGATGTCTTCCTTGGCCCACTCACAATCAGCACTTATTGCAACTGTAGGGAAGACAATGCTGACATTGTATCTGCAGGATGAGCTTCAAAAACTCGTAGGAGACTGACAGCAAGAGGTTGATTCTACTCCTTGCTGCTTTCTTCTTCTCTCTCTCTTTTTTTTTGTTTTTTAGTTCGTTTTTGTGGAGAGGGACCTGGGACAAATGGGGGCTTGTTTAGGGAAGGAAATTCTCATTGCATACTACGTCAGAAAATGAAGTTCATGAGTTCAACACGGAAAATACCTCCTTGCTGAACATCACTACGGTCACCTGTGAAGTACTCCCCTTGGGAAGCTGTGCTCTGACACCAGTGCCTAGTCTACCCATTAAAACAATTTCGGAACTCTTTTTATGGAATGGTCATCACATCTGTCATTGTACGAGGTCGGACAATTAAATTTGAGAACTCATCCTAGAAAAAGCGCTACCTCCCTCATTACCGAATATCATTATGGTCACCAGATGGCCAAGGGAAGAACCTGGACGGTGACCATAGTGATATTCAGCAATGAGGGAGGTAGCACTTTTGCTAGGATGAGTTTGCAAACTTAACTGTTAGGCCCTGTACATTCTTTTGTATCTTTAAAAGTGATAAAAGAACTACATGTATTACCCAGGCAAAACATAAATAAATCAATAAAAATCTAAAGAGAAAACCACGTTTTGACTTAGCTGAATGGCTTAGAAACAGCTGTCTACCACCAGGTCAGTTAGAATGCACAAAAAACTCAGAGAGCACAAAACACAAAAAGCCCAGAGAATTTCTCTGCAGGCCACTGTAGTCAATTTGGTAATTTGGTGGGTGGAACTGTAGCATCCATGGGCCCCTAAATCAATCGTCTTCAGGATGCTTAGCTCAGCACAGTGGTCAGTGGAGAAAACTCCAGGCAGCTGAAAAATGAGCTTAGTTGATACCCAGTACGTGCATTTCTAAAACGGGAGGAAAGAAACAGATTTGCCCAAATCACACATAAATGTCAACTCTAAGACTTTTTACTTATTCCAGTGGTACATATTTGGAGAGAAAGGAGATTCACCATTCAGTGAAGGGTGGTGGCTCAGGTGGAGTTGAAATGAAAAACACAGTATATAAATGGGGATGGGAAGAAAGGGATAATACACAGAGACCTGAACTTGTAAGTCAGGAGGGCAAATTACATCTCTTGCACATCTCTCTTGCTAGGTTTTTGGCACATAACCTTTCCTTTCATGCTCCCAAGGGTCTCTACAAGACAGATTTTGTCATCTTCATTTTGTAGGTGGAAAAACTGAGGAGCTAAGCTAGACACTTTTCTAGCTCACAGTTCAAAGGTATGTATACCTGATTAAAACTCAGATCTGCCTTGACTCCAAAGCCAGAGCTTCTTCCAGTAAACCACATGTGTAAAATGAGGAAAACTGTCCTACACAATTCAGTAAACTCATGCCCTCTTGTGGTAGGCTGGTAATGTTTAACTACCTACTAGCTCTCCCAGGGGAAAAACTAAAACAACCTGATTTGCAGCATTTGCCAATTACAATGGTGTAAATACTTCCATCATTGCTAATGTCAAGCTAGCAAGGTGATGATATCAAACAGTAAGTGGGGGAGAGAAAGGTGCCCCCCAAGCCAGTGCATGCTTGCTTTAGCACAATACTGAAGTCATTCTAAAACTGTTTTAGTACCAGTAAAATTCACCTGAAACATATTATTTGATTGCTTCTTTTGGAGAGAAAGAAAAGAAACATTTACAAAAGGTTATAAACCCTGAGTAATAGTGGTCTCAGTCACTGGTGATTGATTAAAGAAAACAGTCCAGTCAAACACTGGAATTTCATGAAGTCTTAGGACAAAAACTAATTCTGGTTAGGTTGGGTAGATGCTCTAATACAGAATAAAAAATGGAAGGGGTGCGGTTGGAAGCTGTAAATAAATGATCAAAGATATGAGTGCACATTTTGAAGCCTCTAGGGGAGTCCGTGATAGCTATATCAGTCTCTGGAGATGGAGCTGAGAACTGTTGCTTTTTAGTGGCGTGAAGACTTGGCAAGTCCCAAGTGGCAGATGTGATTCAGGATTCCTTGTCAGGCTCCTTCAAAAGTGGGAATGTCTAAAATGATACACCAAATGTAGAAAAGCAAGACCATTGTCCCAGCTGGCCAACCTTTACTTTTTGTGTGATTTACATTTATTTTTTAAAATTATGACTATTTTATTTTTTTATCTTAATTTTATTTATTATTGTTAAATCATAGCTGTGTACATTAGTGCAATCACCTGTACCCATTCTAAGATGCACCGTAGCTGTGGCCCCACCCATTAGCCTCCCTCCCCCTTAACCTCCCCTCCCCCCTCCCTTCCCCTCCCTTGGCCCTTTCCCCATATTCTTGTGCTATAGTTGGGTTATAGCCTTCATGTGAAAGCTATAATTTAGCTTCATAGTAGGGCTGAGTACATTGGATACTTTTTCGTCCATTCCTGGGATACTTTGCTAAGAAGAATATGTTCCAGCTCCATCCTTGTAAACATGAAAGAGGTAAAGTCTCCATCTT